>BQNB010199133.1:1063-11083 GCA_026074375.1 Tanacetum coccineum
TTCCTCGAAAGTATATCGTGTCACCCGTCTACTGAAAGATAAAAAAATACTCGCCGCGATGGTGTATTTTTTGTCGTGTGACGATTTACCGTTTGTAAGATATTTTATTTTTAAAAAAGAGATGGAAAATGAGTTTTTTTTATTTTTGATGAAAAAATGAGTGGCTAGAATTGGTTCATTGGGTCTATGACAAATGTTGGGTCTACATTGATCTTAACTCACATTTCACATGTCCAACTTAAAGAAGTGTCATGCCGACGAACCCTTAGTCGTTCCGTTGGACGGACTTCATTTTGATGACAAGCTTCAATTTGTCGAGGAACCTATAGAGATCACAGATCGTGAAGTTAAACGGTTGAAGCGAAGCCGTATCCCATTAGTCAAGGTTCGATGGAACTCCAAGAGAGGTCCAGAGTTTACATGGGAACGCGAAGATCAATTCCGGAAGAAATACCCACATCTGTTCTCAAAGACCGGGCCGTCGTCAAGTGCTGCGTCTTAAGCCTTGAGGACAAGGCTCAGCTAACCGGGGGAGACTATAACACCCCATGTTTTAGGACAATGTACGACGTTAATAAAGTCACCATTTATTTTTAGTATTGTACGCGTTTGCTTTTAAATCATAATCGTTAAGCTAAATCGCGTAAACTGAAAATGATCATACAATGTAAACGGGCATTAAACAATTAAATGTTTACATCAAGCAAGTGTTATATGATTATTTTAGAGGGTAATTATTATCATTACACATTTTATTTTTATTGGTTACGTTAAGTGTATACGTTTCGCGATAAAATACGTTTAAGCCTTCCCGGAAGCACGTTAACTTATCTACGCTTCATCAAATACCCAAAATTTATACCCAATACTTAAAGTTTATTTAAAACTTCAAGTATTTATCACTTCATACATATTTATTATGAAGGAATTCAAATCATAACTTACAATGTACAAGTTATACATTTTTCCAAGTCTATACTACATTATACTTCATATAATGCAAGTATACATTATATAAATGATCAAATACATATCTAACTTATTCATATACATATATTTCGTGTAATATGACTAGGATAAGCCAAGAAGAGTCACCAAGAAGCTTTGTAAAATATCTTCATGCAACTTGAACCATGACTAGACCAAGATAAGCTCTAAATAAGCCTATCTTATTCTCATATCATCCAATCTTCTTCAAGAAGCTTTGCCACCTTTCATACATCAACTAGACACACAAATATCTACTAAGTAGTATAAATAGGCATGCAAGGGTCATAGAAAACTCACACAAGACATTTCCTTTACAAGAAAAATCACAAAACTCTTCCTTTCTCTCTACCTAGCCCACGGCTCAAAACCCTTGCCAAACACAATCCATACTTTGATTTTCTTTCACCATATTAGTGTTTACATATCATACTTAAGGTATTCTAAGAAGATTTGAAGGGTTGGTTAAGCTTTGAAAGGGTTTTAACAAGTTATTGCAAGATTAGGGTTTTGGTAAAAATTAGGGTTTCATCCGAATTTTTCAAGCCAAGAGTTTAATCTCAAGGGTGGATTGTTATTCTTCTTCTCTCTCTTCACTAACAAGGTTATATCAAAAGCTTAATTTATTCATAACTAAGATTTTATGTGTTCATATGTTATATTTAGCTAAATCACCATTTAGGGTACTTTTGAATATGTAAAATGAATATTTACTTATGATCATTGTTTTGTGAACTTATTTACATGCCATATGGATGCTAATATGATGTTAAAAGGAATGTATAAGTGTTTTAACATGTTGGTTAAGTATAAACATGTTTAAGTGCAAATTAGGGTTTCTAAAAAGTCCTAAAAACAAGTTTTAAACACATTTTTGAAAACATTCTTAGGGGTTGTGTGTGTGTGATCGAAATTTACATATATGTTTTATGATTTTATAAAATACTCATCGTCCCACAAGGATCGAGGGGTAAATAAAGAACTAGGAATAAACGATTAATAACGAAGAAGATACGCCATTTACAAGTTTACGATAGTTAATACTTTTATAAAACAATTTTTATAAAAAGTACTATTCACTCCCCTGAAAACTTGATACTTTTCGTATTGCGACATATGCGGCTAAAATACACAAACATCATCTAATTTATATGAAACTTTCAATACTGTGTGATTCTCTGTGCTCGAAGAAAGAAATTCATGAAAAACGAGTAAATTATGTCCAATATTATAACGAATAAGATTCGTCAATAATCCAACGCCGGCGCCTAGATACGTTATATTAAAAGTAGAGAGAGAAGAAGAGATAAGTGATAAATGATTATAGCTGTTGATGAACAGTTTTAAATAACACACCTAATTCTTCTACAGAAGTCTCAAAAAACCCTAAAATCCGGATTTTATGATCAATCGTCTCTAATACAAAAGTTCATCAGCAGAATGTGGGCGTAAAGAAACGCGAGAAACGGGCCTTCCTTTTTTTAAAACGAAAAGTTCTACGTCATTTTTACTTAAAAGGCGTAATCTTTAAACGGTTTATACTTTATAATTACGATTTCACTTAAACAAATAGATGGTGATATAGCTATATAGATATATATGTATTATATGTGATTAGTTATCGAAGTGCTATATTCTAGGGAATTTCATAATGAGGCTTCTTTGGATGGCGTATCGACGAGTTGTTGGATTTACGATTTAAAGTGTCCTAACTCCTCGTACGTCATGTCATGACCTCTTTAATTATGATAGCCCGAACGATAGTACGATGTAACAAACAATCGGATTATATTATTGTTATTAACATATGTACTCCGGTATTATACGACTATATTTAATTAGGTTGCATCGGGAATAATCGTGAAGCATTCCCACAATTGATATAAATTATCATGGACCACTAACTTGAGGTGAGTTATAGCCCACACTTTTTATAGTTTTATTTGATTTACTATTATTGGGGTGGAAACATGCTTTGTTTTTACAAACTTGGGTACGCAAGTGGTATTTTACATTGACTTACATGTTTGCCTATGTATAGCTCGAAAACCCAAGTTAAGGCCATTATCTATGAACGGTCAATTGCATAGATGTTGTGGGAAAGGAATTACATTATAGTGAGCTGGCGAAGGTTATTTAACTAGATCTCATTTGGGGAACGGACCTCCCTCGTTCGGTGTGACTAGCTATCAACCAGGAACGAATGTATATGAGCATGTCGAATCGGGATGTTTAGGGGTTTTAAAACATATTTTCTGGGCTCGAGTAGCAATAATTTTGCGAACAAGACTTGTCGAGCTTCAGTGTAATGAGATTAGTGTACAAATGACAATATGGTTTTCGTCGATTGTTTTGCATTGTTGTAACATCTCGGAAAGTCTTGCGATCCTGCATAATTTAAAATACCTAAACCTATGAATTCCACCAACATTTTTGTGACGTTTTAAGTTCAATGTGTTCAGGGAGGTCAATAGCACGAAAGGTGCCAACGGATGCATTGGGTTACGTTCTTTGGATTGCTACGCTTAATTGAAGACTTTTATATTCATATTTTGGGAAATTATGTCCAATCTTTTGTAATATTAAACAAAAACCAAGTGAAGCGTCTGAATTTTGTAATATGTCTGTAATAAATCCATATGTCTCAATTTTAAACGACTTTTTGTAGTAGTTTTTTATATATCTTGTTGTTGTTGTCTTGAATAACATGCCCCGGATCCTTTATTCGCTTACGCGACCCATTTTGGGGGAGTTTACACAGTGGTTGCATTTCCATAAACAAAGCTTGAGTATGGGCTTGCTTCAAGTTGTTTGTGACAAGTGCTTTGGATTTCAGAATCACTACTACGTGATTATGGGTAAATGTTATGCATCCAAGCATCTTTATTGACAATAAACAGTTCTATTTTGCATTAATTAAAAAAATCTTGTTTTTCAAGTAAAAAAACAAAGCATATAGAGATTAGACATCACCTTATTAGAGATTGAAATGAAAAGAAATTGATTCAAATGGTTAAAATCTATACTGACAAGAATGTTGCAGATTTGTTTACAAAAGCTTTTGAGGTAAGTAGATTTCAATATTTGATTGCTAGTATTGGAATGTTAAATCTCTAAAATCTTTTTATCTCTTTATGTTTTTGTAAAGTTTTGTATAAATTAGTACTGTTATTCAGGACATTAAAAGTTTCCGTTGCTAAGTATAATTAGAACTGCTGGTTATACTTAATACTGTTGAGTTAATAATGTTAGTTATACTTAATACTGCTGGTATAATTAACATTATGAAAATTTCTACGGCTTGTGTTTTCTTAGTTTTTGGACTAACATTTTGCAAGAAAAGCAAAGAAAAATGTTAGATTGATGATAAAAAAAAGAATTAAGAGAGTTGGTGAGAATAAAAACAGGAAGAGAGCTGTGTAAAAACAGACAGAGTGATTTGGTGAGAAAAAGAATTGATAGAAGTGATGAGTTGAAAAACAGAATGAGAGTTGAATATATTAAAAACAGACAGAGTGTTTGGAATTGAATTAGAGTTAATGCTGGTGAAAGTTAATGCTGCTAGGCATAAACTTACTACTGCTGGTGAAAGTCAATGCTACTAGGCATAAACTTACTACTGTTGGTGCAAGTTTAATTGCTGGTTTGTTAGGCATAACTTACTACTGCTGGGTGAAAGTTAATGATTGCTAGGCATTATTTACTACTATTGTCGAAAGTTAATGATGTTAGGCATTAAACTTACTATGTTGGTGATGGTTATTGCTATTGAGGGCTATTTTTATAAAAATACTTCGATTATAGGTTTTCAATCCACTAATTTAAGCGAATGATTTCACTCTTCTTATATCTTATTTAATCAGAAACCTTACTCAATTTATCCATCCATCATCAAAACCCAGCACAATGACGAACCCTAAGTTTGTTGATACCCACAACATGGTCGAGTACTTGTCATAAACCCGCATAAAGTGACGGGTTTTAAACAAATTGTGGATTTTCTTAAAGACACATACTATAAAGCATTGCATAACGGTTAATCCTACAATATATACTTCGTGTACTTGAACAATTTTAGGCCTACTGTCAAGAGTGAAACTGGTCAATGGCGGAAGTACTGTTACAAGCCATAGTGGCATGAAAAAGATCATCATTACTGTGTCGATTTGTAAGAACGAAATCTTAACTAGAAGATGCTGGAAAGGTGTTGATCGTTTGTCTACCCAAATGGCTATCATCTTTGAACAACTTACAATTAATTGGGTATGAGAAAATTTCACAAAGCTTACTTTCTATAGGCTTATTTTGTCAAAATGGAAATACCTTATTTCATACTATTTGCAGTGGCCTAAGTTCTAGATACAGCATGGAATGTGTTTTGTAGCGCTATGGCTCTCTATAATTAAGTTGTTTAGCTAACAAAACAAGAAGTTCCAACTTTTTCAAAATTACATTTTTTGAAAGTATTGAAACAGGAAAAAAAAATTATAAAAATCTTTGGGATAATGTGGGCAAAATTTTTGATGTATCCAGGTTTGTACAAGTGGTTTTTGGATATAGCAACTGGAAGGAATGCAACTCATGATGAATGATATATTGCTCCCTCTCATTACTAGATGATATTTAGGAATATGAAAAGGGTAGGGAAAGGATTTTCTAGTAGAGTCACACCCTTATTTCCAACAATGGTGGTACAAGCTCAAGAAGAAATAGGTGAAGGTTCAGCATCACACACACATTATTCAACCTCATCATTCTCAACCACCAAAACACAAAAAACCTAGGAGTCATAAGAGAGAAAGGATATGAGGTACCTTCATCCTAGTGGTCCTACTACCAATGTAGCATGATAAGGCTTGTAATGAGGGAGTGGGATGGCAGTTCAATTTTTGAAGAGGGTTGCCAACTACTGCTGCTAGCCTTAGAAGCAGATCTGGGGACATTTGGTAACATAAATAAGACACCGATTCCAAGGAAACACTTAATGAACCAAGTTATATAGGAACTAGTTCAGGTAGTGGTCCCAGGCTCCAAGAAACCATGGGGTATATCATTGCTCAAACTAGGTTTGAGAATATATCTAAAACATCTAATGATCCACTACTCGCAAGAGGTAACATACTTCAAAGTGGTGAGGATAGTCTGAAAAACTAAAATGAATTACTGGAATTATGTACAAATTTACAACAATGAGTTCTTGATTTAGAGCAGACAAAGACCACACAAGCTAAAGAGATTGTTAGTTTAAAGAGGAGGGTCAAGAAGCTTGAACAGACTAAGAGTCAAGAACTCACAGGCTTAAAAGATTATACAAGGTTGGTTCATCTAGAAGAGTGGAATCCTCTGATGAAGAAGGTTTAGGTGAGGAGGATGCATCCAAACAGGGGAGGATAGCTGATATTGATGCTAATAAATACATGTACTTGGTAAATGTTCATAACGATGAAGATATGTTTGGTGTTAATGACTTAGATGGTGATGAGGTGGCTTGTTGATTAATGTAGATGTGTTAAAACTGCTTAAGAAAAGTTAATGCTGCTGCTACAACAGTTAGTACTGCCAGTACAATTCCAGTTAGTGCTGCTACAACTACAACTACAACAACTGTTATAACTGATGATGAGATTACTTTGGCTAAAGCACTTGCTGAACTGAAAAGTACTAAACTACCAACTCAAGGCATTGCTTTCAGAAAGCCAAGTGAATCAATAACAATAACACCAACACTTACAACAACTGCTGCTATAACAATTACAGCTGCTAGCACAAGACCCAAGGATAAAGAGATTGTTATTCATGAACAGGAGCAAGCACCTACACCAATAGTTTCTTCACAACAACCACCAACAAGAGCTCAACAAAGGAGTATCATGTGTACTTATCTAAAAAAACATGGAAGGATGGAAGCCCAAAGACTTGAAGAACAAGTCCTTAAAGCAATGAAAAGGGTGAATACCTTTGTTGACTACAGGACTGAGTTGGTGGAAGAGAGTTCCAAGAAGGCAGAAACAGAGCTGGAAGAGAATTTAAAGAAAGCTGAAGCAGAAGTGATGGAAGGTAGTTCTAAGAGAGCAGGAGAAGAGTTGGAACAAGAAAGTATTAAGAAGCAGAAGGTGGATGAGGATAAAGAAACAGCAGAGCTTCAAAGTCTAATAGAAGTCATTCCAGATGAAGAAGAGGTAGCAATTGATGTTGTACCTTTAGCTACTAAGCCTCCAACTATTGTTGACTGGAAGATCCACAAAGAAGGAAAGAAAAGCTATTATCAAATAATAAGAGCTGATGGAAAGTCACAAATGTACAGAGTCTTTAGTCAAATGCTTAAAAGTTTTAGCAGGGAAGACTTGGAAGATTTGTACAAGCTGGTAAAAGCTAAATATGGATCAACAAGACCAGTGGAAGACTTAGATTTGATTTTATATGGAGATTTGAAGACAATGTTTGAACCACATGTTGAAGATCAAGTATGGAAGAATCAAGATGATTACAATGTGTTGGATTGAAATTTATATGATTTCTGTAGAGTTCATTCATTAAGGATGCAACATGTGTATATTCATATGTTGGTAGAGAAGAGATATCCCCTTACACTATCTAGATTTACAGATATGCTGAACAAGAAGCTTCAGGTTGATTATTTAAATGAAATGGCATATCAGCTTCTTAAACTTCTCACAAAACAACTTAAAAATCAATGAAGTGTTTGGAAGCATCCTCCTGGTGATTAATGAAGCTTTCAATGAAGAAACTTGAGATTTTGAAGAAGAATATCAAGTTTAGGGGAGGATTGTTGGGATTAAAAGACTTTTTGATGATCTTAGAGTTACTGCTGCTCAAGTTTGTGTTACTGCTGCTAAGCTAAAGTTAGTGTTGTTCATTAACTTTAATGAAAAATATGCTAAGTAGTTAGTGCTGCTAGTATAAAGTTAGTACTGCTAGTTCACAATTACTACTGTTAGTATATATTAGTACTGCTAGTATAAAGTTAATGCTGCTGGTGTATAAGTTACTACTGCTCAAAGATTAAGACTGCTGAAAGAGTTTCTACTATCAGAGAAAGGATAAAGATTGTTTGGAGATCAAGATTACTTACGTGATAAGTATTAGTTATTTATAGAATAGATCATAGAGAATATTCTAAGTCTTAGGAATATATTGTAAATCGACTAGGACTCCTTGGTGTATAAAAGGAGGTCCTAGGGTATAGAGTTTAATATGTTGTTTACGATTTGATAAGTGTTATTCATAGCTTCAAGGTTTTGTAACCCTAATACTAGGAGAGTATTCGTATTATTCTTAATAATATTGGAGCTTTTATTGTTTATTGAATTGTGATCTTGTGTTACTGTTTCATTAAGAATTCTTCTAATATTAAAGATTAGATTCTGCATAATCTTTAATACACTTAACAAAGTTTCTACTATAGTTGTGTTAGATTTATCTAATATAACTAAACCTTAAACAAGCTTAAGGAATTCGATCTATTAAAGTGGGATCCAACAAGAGGTATCCTACAACTAGGACAGCATATTCCAGGTAACTTCAGCAAAGCTTTCTCATGCAATGCTTTAGCCGACCTTGGTGCTAGTATTAATCTCATGCCATATTCTCTATACGCCAAATTATCTCTTGAAACTCTCAAACCTACTAAAATGAGCGTAAGATTAACTGACAGATCATTCCAACACCCTATTGGAATAGCTGAAAATATGCTCGTTGAAGTTGGTGAATTCAATTTTTTGATAGATTTCATTATTCTTGAAATAGAAGAAGACAGTAAAGTTCCTTTTATCTTAGGGAGACATTTCCTTCATACTGTCGATGTAGTAATTCGAGTTAAACAAAAACAACTCAATCGGGGAGTTGGTTTTGAACGAATGACCTTTCACATTGATTCTGTGATGAAACACTCTTATTCAAACGATGATACATGTTTCAGTATTGACGTTATCGATGAAATCTTAAAAGAATATTTTGATGCTCTTCTCGACGAAAGGAGTAAAATCCTTCATTCCATTGAAGGACCTATTCTCAAAGAAAAACTCTTGGCTGAATTCGATGAATTCATGGCAATGACCGCCAATGAAAACTCTGAATCTGACTCCGAAACTGAAGAACCACCATTAGAAAAGACCACCTTTAACACCAATTATAAAATCAAGACGTCTCTTTAAGAACCGCCTTCAGATCTTGAACTAAAACCTCTTCCTGATAATTTAAAATATGTATTTTTGGAAGAACCTTCTTTTCTTCCAGTGATCATATCATCTTAGCTTTCTAAGCAAAATAAAAACTAGCTCATCTCCGTTTTAAAAAGACACAAGCAAGCCTTTTCTTGGAAAACAATAGATATTCCAGGGATCTGTCTGTCTTTTTGTAAACATAAAATTTAACTCCTAGATGACAAAAAGCCAGTTGTTCAAAAACCGACACTGGTATCATTTATCTAATTACCGATAGCCCTTGGGTAAGTCCCATCCACAGTGTACCCAAAAAAGGTGGTATTACAGTAGTCACCAACGAAAAAGATGAACTTATACCAAAAAGAACTGTTACGGGTTGGCGAGTATGCATCGATTATCGTAAACTCAATGAAGCAACCGCAAAAGACCACTTTTATAACAACCCACAATTTTCATAAATGTAAATATCAATCTATTAAGTTAGATGATGTAAAATCTATCAGTTATATATGAACTTACCTTTTTCAGGGAAATTTTTCACTTTATTACATTACATTACTTACTTTGCCAATATCTCAATGTGCAACATTTTTTGCATAACTAAAGTTAACGGGCTCAGGCAACCTATCTATGGAAATCCTATTTTCATATATGTCAAGAAATCATCATAATATATCAAGTTAATATCATAATATCATTTTTACAAAGTACATTATTCCTATAATGTACCATTCGCAACGTTATATCAAAACAGGCTTTAAACCGTTATTGGATATCTCTAAACCCTAATTCCATGAAGGATTAACATCTAAAGTGAATGCACAAGATACTAAAGCATATGTACAAGCAA
>BQNB010199135.1:0-11083 GCA_026074375.1 Tanacetum coccineum
TTATCTCAACTATATATAAAAAAATGGAAAAGTTTTAGAAAATGGGAAATAGGGGTGATTTATAACTTATGATTTCTTAGCTCTCTCAACAAAAATCTTTGCTACTTTTCAAAGGTTTAGAAAGCTTATTTCTAGGTTTCAGCTTAAGTTTGTTTTATTAAAATAGCTTAAAAAGTGTCCTCTTTAAGTTTTAGCTTCTAGTTTTCAAAAAATAAAAAAAAAATGCAAAAAGGGTGTTAGCCAACCTCGAACCCACGACCTCTCCCACACATTACACATGTCTTACCAATATGCTACATTAGCTCATCCATCCTCTTCTCTCCACATTTAATACTAGTACACATCTTCATTTTACTCTTTAATAATAAGCCGTGGCTTATTATAGCTTATTTAGGACTTATTTGTTAACCTGTTTTCTTTTTTTCTTTTTCCTTTAACCTTTGTAAGGTTTAGTAATTTCCCTGAATTTTTCACATTTTTCCATTAAGTAGATTATTTTTAATCATTTTTCTTAGGATGTAATTTTCGAAAAATCATAAAAAATAGAAAAAAAAGTTTTTAAAAAATAGTTTTTAGTATTAGAAAAATTACTTTTAGTTTTACATTCAGAAAAATCATTTTTACACCTTTTAGATTTTAATTTTCATTCTTAAGCTTTTATTTTTAATTTTAAAAATAGGATTTTAATTTTAAGAATAGTTAAAAATAGTTTTCTTAGTTTTTATAACATTTTAGACTTTTCTAAGTTTAAAAATCATTTTTCTTAATTTTTAGGACTTAATTTGCTATTTTTTAGGATTTAATTAGATTAAAATAGTTTTTAATTCATAATAAATTCAAAAATAATCAAAAAAATATTTTTCTTTTTCTTAAAATTTTCTTTTGTCTTATTCTAGGTTTAGAAATTTTGTTTGCATTTTTAAGAGTTAGTTTTGCTTATTTTGCTTTATTGTCGCGTTTTATTTGCTCCCGTTAATTGCTTAGTGTTTAATTGCTTTTAATTGCTAGTTTTTAATTGTTTCTTTTAATTGATATACATAGATAATCAAATCAATCCTTGTTCCCCATTCAAATCATTGTCTAAGCATCAAACGTAGTCTCAATTTCACAAGTCATTGGGGAAACGACCCGGGAAATCATACTTCCCGGTTAAGATACGTATTATATTATATTATATATATTTTGAGGAGTTTCCTTTTCACCTTTGTCCTCAAGGGTAAATTGGTAAATTTTCCATAGTATTATATATTATTTATATATTTATATAGATAATATCTAATATATATATATATATATATATATATATATATATATAGATATATATATATATATATATATAGTTCGCATCGTACAACCATAAGAAGATTGCTCGTTCCAATCGGCAAGCGAGCCCTTAACAACCAAGTGTTTCCTACGGTTTCTTGAGGACAGAGGACATTCTCTCAGCCAGTCTATCTGCTAAGATATCACAAAGATAGACAATATATGCAATATTTGATGTTATACCGAGAATTTTTTGCCTTGAGTTTGAGTTACCATGCATGCTTGATTAAATTGGATGGAATCAGAGAACATATTTTACATTGAGTCACTGGTCATTAGCTTAAGTCAATCCAAAAGTCACATTGGTCGACTTTGGTCAGAGGTCCAGATATTATCCGACTAGTTCAATAACAAGTTAACTGAGCCAGGATGGGAGTTAACTAGTCAATTAATCCTTTGGATAGTGCCAGATAAAGTTATTGGGCTTAATGGGCCAAAACGAGAAATAATGGCCTAAAACGCTGCAAAGCAATTTACCAAACTGCCACGAAGTGGTTTGGGTAAACCGCCATGAGGCATCTGACCAAACTGCTGCAAAGTGGTTTGGTCAAACCGCTATAAAGAGGTTTGGGTAAACCGCTGTGAAACTTGATTGACAAACCGCTTTGATTAAAAAAATAATTAATAATTAAAAATTAATATTTTTTATTAAACTGCTGTGACCAAATCGCTGTGAATATTTTATTGTTATTTAATCAAACCGCTGCGGATTAGAAAAGTTTAAAAATAGCGGTTTGAATATTTAAATATAAAAGGTATAATTTGACCAAACCGCGGTCCACCTGTTTGATTAAAATATTCATAAAAACAACAAATCACTACCAAGAATCTTAAAGAAACCGCTATGAAGAATAGCCTAGTCAAACCGCTGTGTAGAACAGCAGTTTCATGGCAAACCGCTATGAAGAAATCCTTAACACAAATTTAATTTTCTAACATTTTGGCAACTACAAACTCAATCTAAAGTATCTAATCACTCCTGAAACTTCTAGCAATCATGCAGAACAACCTAAACCTTCACATTACTTCAAAATCAAGCCTTACTCTACTATTTAAGCCACAAATTCATTAAAGGACTTAAGGGGGACATGCAAATGTGTTTTTAGATACTTGAGAGAAACTTCTGAGCTACAACAAAACACATTTAACCAGTTTAAAGCAACATACAAACCGCTGTTGACTTTCAAAAGTCAAACAACACACGAAAATTATCATTACATGCATTCAAATGATTGGGGAATGAAACCAGACATTAAATCATCATCATTTATGACTATTGAATAAATCCCAATACTTAAAACACAATACCAAACACATCATTTGGTTTTGATTAAAAACGCATGGTAAATCAGTCCTAGCAGTCAAGAGTGTTTTATCTACACTAATCTATTAATGATCAAGTGTTTAGTGACACAAACCGCATCTAATCCAGCCATCAATTTCCATTTCAAATCACAATTTTTAATTTCGAAAACCCTAGGATGCATTTCTAGAGATTCTAATTAATTTAGAGTGTTTTGTTACGATTCCACTAAGATATAGATAGACCTAAAGACATAGAACATGTTTAATTATTACCTTAGCAAGAAAAACACTATAAATCGAAGATTAAAGGAGCTACAATAGCGGTGGCGGTTTGCGTGATGTGTGTGTGTATGTTTATAAGTTTGACCGAAATTGAAAAGGTTTGACCAAATTAGGAAAACCGCTGCCTTTTATACCTCATGTTTCATTTTGGCGGATTTAGTCCCTAGGCTTTCTAACATCTTTTAACTTTTAATTTAAAGTATTTCTAAGGTTTAATTAGTTTGGGAAATGGCATATTTAGTCCTTATTGTTTATCAAAGCAAGGAAACATATAGCATATTGCATTTTGGTCCCTAAACTTTCTAACAAATGACAATTTTGGCCCTTTGAGTTAAAATTAATTAACTCCTCTTCAAATTATAACCCTTTCAAATACAAAAACCTTTTTCGTTAATTGTGTGATGTTTTAGAAACCCGTTTGATGAAATAAATTTGAAATCACTCTCCCCCTCAAACAATGACCCGTTTTCTATTGAAAGAGCTGTAGTCGTTGTTTGAGTGGAAAATTTTATTGTAAAAGCACAAACTGATTAATTTTCAACAACACTTTTTCCACTGTGGTTAACACAAATAATTTTGAAGAATCAATTAAGAAAAGATTATCTGGTTAAAAAAGAAGACTACTCTTCTTGAAGAAGAAATAACGCACTGAAACGTACATTACTCTTTTAAACGAGCCATGGTTATGTACAAAGTATTCATAACCCATGATGCATGGATATGAAATAATCCATGCCCGGGAAAAATTAATTACCCGTTGTCAGGAACAACTGTCTTTTTGGAGACATGCTTTCCTCAGATTGAAAAACGGGTTGTAGTCTGAAATAACTGCAAGCCATAAAGACATGTTTTAAAAGGTTTGAACTTCTGCTCGAACTTTATTTAAAGACCCGTGTCATTATTAAATGACATTTCTAGGTCCGTAAATATTATCAATTTTCAAAAGACATGTCTTGAAAAATATTTTTGGTATTTTCTATTTTCTAATTTGTTTTTGTTTTTGTAGGTTTTATATTTTTGTATTTTCTTTTTGTTTTTAAATGTGTACATAGGATACATGAAGACCATCCTTTACTCATCCCCTCATTCTTAAAGACGTTTGAGAGTTCCGGAGACATACTCTTCATTCCAAGTCGCGGAAGAAGAAATTTGAACCGCTCTCTTGGTAATGCCTTTGTGAATATGTCCGCAAGTTGATAATCTGTCGTCACAAAGTAAAGTTCAACCACGTCGTTTTCCATTTTCTCTCTTATGAAATGGTGACGTATGTCGATGTGCTTTGACCGGGAGTGCTGGACATTGTTGCAGCAGAGAGCGATAGCACTTTTGTTATCACAATACAGAGGTATATTATTGAATGCAAAGTCATAGTCCATTAGCCGTGATCTCATCCAAAGGATTTGAGCACAGCATCCAGACATGGCAATGTATTTAGCCTATGTGTTGAGATAGTAGTGCTTTTCAACTTCTTCGATGACCAGCTCACTAATTTGTCTCATAAAACTAAGCACTTCCAGATGTACTTCTATGGGTATCCTGACAACCTGTATGATCAGCGTTTGCATAGGCCGTTAGTGCCATAGCGATGTCCTTCGGATACCAAAGACCCATATTAATGGTTCCTCTAAGGTACCAAAAGACTCGCTTCATTTCTTCAAGGTGCTTTTTGGTAGGCGTAGCCTGATACCTAGCACATATGCACACAACAAATACAAGGTCTAGTCTTCTGGCAATGAGGTACATTAGTGAGCCGACCATACTTCAAAACCGAGTCTGGTCAGCTGGAATCCCTAAAGGGTCCTCATCCAGCTTTGATCGATCCACCATTGGTGTATCTATAGGTTCACAAGAATCCATTCCATATTTCTTTAAAATTTCAAGAGCATATTTGGATTAATTAATAAAGATGCCTCCGGGACTTTATGAAACTTGTAATCCTAAGAAAAATGGACATTAGTCCATGATGACAATCTGAAATTTTTAATCTCGAGTCACATTTGAAAATATGTCACAGCTTTAGATCAGTTGAGGCAAATATAATATCATCTACGTAAATTTAAACAAGAAGACTATGTTTGCATGTTTTTCAAGTAAATAACGTAGGATTAACTACACCCTTGGAGAACTTGTTTTCCAGAAGAAATCTTGATAATGTGTCATACCACGCCCGTAGAGCCTGCTTTAAGCCATAAAGAGCCTTCTTCAGATGATAGATGTGTGTAGGATGATCTGGATCTACGAATCCCTCTGGTTGATTGACGTAGACTTCTTCTTTCAGCTCATCATTCAAAAATGCAGTCTTGACATCCATTTGGTAGATGGTCATGTTCTTGCTAGTGGCATTTGCAATGAAGTTTTTGATAGCCTCTACCCGTGCAACCGATGCAAATGATTCTTCAAAATTGATACCCTCCTCTTGATGATATCCCTTGGCTACTAACCGTGCCTTGTTTTTCAGAACATCACCATACTTATCAAGCTTGACTTTGTAAATCCACTTGAGGAGCGATAATCATTACATGGTCTGGTTTTGTTACTAACTCCATACTTGAAGTCGACAAACTCGTAAATTTCATCTTCTTGCATAGCTTCAAACCATCAAGTTTATTACGACAGTCTTGAAATTCTTAGGTCCGACTTTAAAAGTAAGATTGGTAAAGAGCACCACAAGAGCATCGTAGCTAACTGTTTTAATTGGTGGATACCCTGGACGAGAAGTAGAACCAATTACATTCATCAATCGGGTAATCTAAGGTCCTTTTCTAAGATGATCATGTGGTTGAATTGTCCTGGTTGGATTCAGCTGTACTAACATCCCCTGATGATGACTCTTCAGAACGAGGTTCTGGAGCAAACAATTTTACAAAGGGATCGTTGTCAGCTTGAGGAAAATGGTTGTCTTTAAAAGTAGGTCCATCTGCAATACCGTAATTGTAAGATAGGACTTGAGATGACGGTGAATTGACTTATAAAGTTGCAATCTTGATCAATTGTTGTAGAAGAAGGTGTACCGGCTGAAACAACTGGAACTGGAACTCGGGATTCAGGAGGAACCAGACTTCACCACTAGGGTTTTAAAGTAGTTCATCGAACATCAGCTTGGCATAAAATTTCTAAGATCTTTATGTAGTGGTACATAATGGAACTGTAGGGACTGGATTTGGTATGAGCCCTGAACTAATTTTTCCAGGCGTTACCAAAATAGGCTTGGGTCCTGAACTGATGTGCACATGAGCCATATGCTCAGTCAGCTCATATATTTAGACGTGAATTGTTTCTATGATTCGTCGGGTTCTCTTGTTGCAGATTTTATAACCCTTCCTGTTGGGAGCATAACCAACGAAAATCCCAATATCTGCTTTTGCTTTCAATTTTCCAAGATCTTCGCTGTCATTTGTAGGATAACAAAGAGCACCAAAAACATGGAGAAATGTAAGATCATGATTCTTACCATGCGGAAGCTCATATGGGGTTTTGTTGTGATGAGTATGAATTAGGGATCTATTTTGGGTGTAACAAGCAGTAGTAACAGCTTTTGCCCATAGAAACATCAGAGCTTTAGAAAATATCAGCATTGTCTGAGCAGCTTCCACAAGAGTATGATTCCGTCTTTCGACAATGCCCCACTGTTGAGGAGTTCTCGAAACAGATTTTTGGTGAGTGATGCCGACACTTTCATAGAATTAAGTCAGAACTTGATTAACAAATTATGTACCATTATTGGTGCGGATGAATCTGACAGTTTTATTGAGACCAACTTGTATTTGCTTTAGAAATTTAATAACAAACTCTAGAGTTTCATCTTTTGATCTCAAAAACTTAACCCATGTAAATCTTGAATAATCATCAATGATGACCAAAATGTATCACTTCCCATTAATACTTTGCACTCTCATTGGTCCACACAAATCCATATGAAGGGTATGTAAGACTTCCATAATGGTGTTTTCAGGTTTGGGTTTGTGGGTATACTTCTTGCTCTTCCCTAGTTGACAAGCAGAGCAAAGATGGCTATTCACAAACTTCAACCCTGTTAAGTCCTCTTACCAGAACTTTTCTTGCAAGATCAATTGATGGTTTACCAAAGTTCAATGATTTAGGTCAGTCGATGCCACAACCATGAATTTGTCTTGGAGGCTTTACAATAAATGCAGATTAGAGAGGACTTCATTATGTCTTCAACAGAGATAGTATACAAATTTAAGCCACGATTACCTTTAAGTAATTCCACACCATCTACATCTCTAACATAACATGAATGTTTTCTGAATGCAACTTCAAGATCCAAATCACAAAATTGTCCTACAGAAAAGAGATTGTGTCCAAGTCCTTCTACATAGTATACCCTAGAGATCATACTGTCACCAATCACGTAATCTCTATAACTCATAATAGCACCAAAATAATCATTCCCGAATCTAACTATCCCGATGAACTTTTTTACAAAATTCTTGAGCTGTGAGCGATTCCCCGTCATATGTTTTGAGCAACCTGAGTCCAAATACCAAAGGACAATCTATACGACCTGCATTTGAAAACAAATGAGGATGGAGAGTTTGGTATGTTGGATCCCTAATTTTTGTTGGGGTCCTATTGGTTAGCAGAAATAGTAGTTCATTTCACAGAAGCATCAATTGTCTGTGTCTCAGCAGAAGTGGGAATGCCAGTGGAAATTGCCTTTTCCTTTTTGTTTCTACGTATGTACCTAGTTAATGGTTTCTGAGGAGTGTTACTAAATCTCTCCGTGATCATAATTTCACTAGTACTAACGTGTTTATGTTGCTGTAAAGGCACTACTTTGGATTTAGTAAACCTAGTTAAAGGGCACTGTTCTCCTAAAGTAAATTTCTTTCCAGTGGGCTTCCATTGATAACCAACATTTTTGAACAATTTTCCTATTGCTTTCCAAACCTGCCTAACTTTGCTCAACACATTGTTAACAGGGGGCACGTACTGATTTCAAAATTTTCACAACATACTTATCATGATTAGCAGAAATTAAGCATTTGTTACATGTCTTGCACACAGAATTAGAATTTGAATTAATTACAGTACACTTAGAGCTAATACTATAATCAACACGATTCTTTTGTTTCAAATTAGACATATTATTCCTAGGGTGATCGTCTACTTTCTTCTTGTTGTCACTTTTAGCTGACAATATCCTATTGTTCTTCATATTGCTCCTAGCCTTTGACTCGTTAGCTTCAGTGGAACTGTTTACTCATGTAGAAAGAATCACAAGGACATTAGTCTTATGCACTTTATGTTGCTCAACATGTGTTTGTGTGTTATTATTTGAAGTTCCGCATGTTTCCCTAAAAGCAACTTGCTTGTTCCTACTCAAAGAGGTAGTAGCAGCCTTTTTATCTCTTTTATTAAATTCTTTCGGACAAGTGCCAATCATATATTCTAACAATTCCTAAGATCTCTTAGTGTAAAAGCAGGCATTTTCAAGCGCATTATCTAATGGTTTTCAATTCTAGCTTCTTCTACTATCTCACAAAGTATTTCTACACTTTCCTTGAGATTTTTGAGATAATCTAGATGAACTTCCCTATTGTTCCTATTGCCAGGGGGGGTTGGTTTTACATCGATTGCATACATACCAGGGAAAGAACTTTTGGTTCCATAGTGATGCATTTCATTTTTCCTTTAAGCTGAGCCTTTAGTTTCTCATTTTCAGTTAACAAAGAAGTTGTCTTTTCAATAGTTTTAGCACGCGTTATCTTAATAGAACCATACAATTCCTTGTAATGCTGCTTAACTTTATCATTCTCTGCCCTTAAATGCTTATTTTGTTCTTGAAGAGCAGTGACATGTTCTGTTAACTCTATGTTATGAGAATCTAAGGCCTTAAAATCAAGAGTACGATCTGCCTCACTATGTCTCTCATTCATGTGAGAGATTTTCTTTTTTAATTTTCTAATTATGTTGTTCTTTCCTTGAAGCTGCTCTTTTCTTATGTTGATTTAAAAAAATGCGTCAAATTCAGGAGTATCCTGAGATGTTTGTGATTTGTTGTTTCCAAAACGTTCTATAAGATTTTGATACATCAATTGAAAATTTAGGTGATATATCCCAAGTTTGGAAAAACGTTTTATCATTTCACTATGATCATCTTTTTGAATCTTGTGTTTTAATTTAGAAATCTCACCTTCAAGTTCTAGACAACGTGCTTGTTCTACAGTGTAAGCATCATGCATTTCAGAAAATATAGATATAGTATTCACAGCATTCATGACACTATACAACAATTCATTAGACAAACAATCAGCAATTAGATTCTCATTTTCAATGAGAATGTTTTTCCTTACAATGTCCGTACATTGCTTGTCCACATCATTTTGTTCAACCTTAGCTTCCATTTGTTTAAAAATTTCTTTCATTTCTTTAACTTCTTTAATGAGAGCCGTTTGGATTCCCTTAAAGTGTTCTTTAAGCGTTTTGAAAAATGAAATTACCTTATTAAGGTAACATTCCTTTGTTTGTTCGAAACCTCTTTCCTATTCTGTGAGACCACGTGGTGTAATTCTCTTTTTACAAGTTTTATCAAATTCCGTAAAAAGTTGTGTGAGTGTATAAATATTAATTTTCACTTGACTTTTTGTTGGAAGAACTCTGGGGACAAGCTTTGCAGGTGTATTGGGTAGATACACCGTCATTTCTAAAATTGGTTTCGGAATCAAAATATCTAAGGACCAAAATATCTGTTCTGGGGTCAAATGTCGCTGTGGTGTAAAAGTTTCAAGATAATTCTCTTTCGAGTAATCTGGGGGTGCAATCTTAACTCGATTTTCAACACACATAGGGATTTTCATTTTCACAAGCATTTTCTTCCTAGTTGTCTCATCTATCTCAAGAGTATCCTCTAAGTCATGCACAAAAGCAGGGACATGATTGGTCTTGACTATTTCATGACCATTATAGAGAGCCGACTAAACTTGCATCGCACTGGTGAGATATAAGGGATTTTTGTAGCCTATTGCTACTTTCTTCTTTCATCATAAAAGGTTTTGGTTTATATAACAGGTGAACTGTTTGAAGAGACTGATCTTGTTTGAATAATTTATCTTTAACCTTTTCTTTTAAAGCTTTCATGTCCAAAAAATCTTCAATGTATTTATTTTCTTTTTGTTTAAAATCCTTTTTCAAAGTTGCTACTTCTACTTTCATTAACTTATTATGGTCAATGATAGTTATGAGTTGCATTTTTATAAAATGAAGTTCTCTTTTCAAAGTTTCTTCCTTAATGTTACGGGTCAGTGATAATTATTCTCATTTGTTCATCAATCTTTTGTTCTCTTTCAGTTAATTCAAACCTTGCCCTTTTTTCATAAATCGCGACTTGTTCCTTATATCTCGGAAGTTCAGCAGTTAGTGATTCATTAACTACTTTGTTCTGCTCATTCACATAGACGCATTAGGTAGCCTGGTCATGCATATCATTTATTATCATCATTAAAGCATCATTTGGCACAAAAGATATATTACTTTGTACAGCTTGCTGTGCGTTGTTCTTCACATACTGATCATACGGAATAATATTACTATCACTCATATATTTAGCATCTGAGTCAACAACGTAGTTTTATTGTACATCGTTATGGATCTAGTGTACTTCATGATACTCATCAACACTATCTAAATAGTTATCATGATCTTGTACCTCAAATAAAATGTCCGAATCATATGATAGACCAGCTTCATCATAGATTGGATCGGCTGATGATAGATTTTCCTTAAAGATAGCCTGTGCAGTAGGAGCCTCATTAACATCAGAGTCAAAAGCATCACATTGATCAACTTGAAAGATGTTGTCCTTGTTGAGTGCCAAATCTTGTACTGGTGCCTCATCCACATCATCATCAAACGTGTTAGTCTGTCCACCTGCAATAAACAGTAACTGCTCTTCATCCAAAACCGCTCCATTCTCTTAAGCTTGCATCAGCAACATCTTATCCTTGAAGTATTCTGAATTTTGTGGTCGCTTTGGTTGAGTGTAGTTTCTTTCTATGTGCCCTATTCCATTGCAGTTATAACACTTAATCTGCCTTGCTTGACCAGGATTTGCATTGCTCGCCCTGTTCTGAACTCCTTTATTCTTAACTGCAACTGATCCCCTATCATAAATCCTCCTGACCTCTGTTCTGTCTACCCTGAACATTCTGAA
>BQNB010199136.1:0-11083 GCA_026074375.1 Tanacetum coccineum
AATATGTTTACTCAAGAGAAGTAGTATACTGAGCTACTCGAGCCCATTCCTAAACCACACCAAGTACAACAGAATGATAGTAATGTTATTTCTGCGTTTGTTAGTGTGGAAAGAACAACATCCTGCAACTGTTGAGGAAACACGTGATTATTTTGAATCATTATATAATAATTTGGCAATTGAAGTTGAGAAAGTCAACTCGGTCAATCGCAAAATGAAAGAAACAAATGCTGATTTGACCACTGAGCTTGCTAGATATAAATATCAAGAAAAGTGTTTTGAAATCAATCAAGAAAAATATGACAAACTTGAAAGGTGTTATCAAAAGTCTGTTTATCAAGAGCAATGTCTTACTAAAAAGATAAATGCACTTCACTTAAGTTCTGCTAAAACGATAACGACCTTGAATGAAGAAATTGCAAATTTAAATAACCAACTTTCAAAAGAAAAATAAACTGTTTCTTCTCTCCAAGAAGAAAAGAAAAAGTTGAAGTCTGATTTCAAAATAAGCGAAGACAAGCTTCTTGATAAACAATTTCAACTTGAGAATAAAATAAAGGAATTAGATAACATTTTGGTAAAAACGGGTCAATCGATTCAAACGATGCACATGCTTTCACCTAAGCCAAACTCGTTTTACCACACTGAACAGAAAATGGCTTTGGGTTATCAAAATCCTTTTTATCTCAAGCAAGCTCAGCAGAAACAACAGAGTTTGTATAATGGCAAAGTTCTATTAGAAAAGCATGATCCTCCTGCTGTGTATGATTCGGAGGAGACACTGTAACTTGCTCAAGAAAGTCGCTTAAAAATGAAACAATTGAACAAAGAAATAAAACCGGCAAATTATACAAAGATCAATCATCTTTCGGGGGTTTTTGTTTCTCAAACGGCCAAGTCACGTGAAGAGTCGTATTTTACAAATACTTCCAAAACGGCCACTATTTCAAAATTGATTTCAATACCAAATGAAGAATTTTCGGATGATACTACTCCAAGTGTTGCACAAAAATTTCTAAATGAGGTAAAAAGCACCATTGTGACTCTTCAACGTGTTATCAAACATAGAATGACTTTAGATACACACAATTGGTCGTCTACTGCTCATCAGGAGATTCACAAAATTTTAAAAGATGAAATTTTCCCTATCGTCAACCAAGTGGATGCTAGACTTCAAAATTTTGAAATACAATTTTTGAAAGAAGCAGCCAAATTTGTTCAAGACTTTAAATCTCTTACAAAAGAAGCTGATGAATCTCTTGCTAAGCACAAGGCATTGGAATTAGAAATTGAGCGTCTCTTGAGAGCAGTTGTCAGTCAAATTTTAATAGTCTATTGTCAAAATCCATCTGTTATAACTCATCAAATCTCCAAACTGAGCTTGACCGTCGAAAGAACAATATGAAAGTGTAATCACTAAAAAGGAAAAAGAATGAAATGCTTACACTATGGAATGATTGGTACAAAAAGTGTGAAGAATGCAAATATGACAAAATTTCGTACGATAAAGCTTATAATGACATGCAACAAAAGATCAAACGGTTGCAAGCTCAGTTGGGAGACCAAAAGGGTAAAAGTAAGGATACTCTATGTGTATCAAATACCCTTGATCTATTGTCTCAGAAACTAGAAAATGAGAACGTAGAATTAGAGTTTCAGGTTCGAAATTATGAAAAAGAAATTGATCATCTTAAGACCACATACAAGAACCTGTTTGACTCTATCAAAGTGACACAAGCTCAAACCAATTCAATAATTGACTCTTTGTAAAAACAATTGTATGACACCATCTATGACAATGCTAAGCTAAGAGCCCAGTTATTTGATAAGGTTTCTGAACGAAAAGGCACCACAAAAGGTACGAGAACGAATACTATGTTTACAAAGCAATCAATCTTGGGAAAACCAATCTCTTCATCTTATAAACCAAAACTTTTTTTGTCACTACCTTTTCCCAAAATCCTCGGTTCTCCCCAAAGTTGATAAGACGAATGCTTTGTCCAAACCAGATCACATCAAACGTCTGCAACCATCCACACGAGAATCAAAAGGTGAGCAAACTTTAAGTGATTGCCTCTATAATCTTTAGGACTACTCATTCTAAGACCCTAAGGTAGATAATGTTGTCCCTAACAAACCTGTAATCAAACATTAGACATAACCAATCACAACCTCAAAAATACTCACTTCATAAACCTAACTAATAAACTGAACGCTACAATACAAATTCAATCACCCTTAGTTGGACGGCTTCACAAGCAAATGTCCATCATAGGCACTACAAGCTAACTCTAACTCAAGTGGTTTTTCTCATAATAATAAGAGTAAACACACTTGCTAAGACGATAAGTCCACCACAGCCTCTAGGGTTCACCTCCCAGTCTAAAAGTAGTTGCCCCTCTCGAAATAACCTTCGAGAAATTAGAAAAAATCATAGAATTCTCTCTAATTCCCAAAACTCAGAAGCATAAGTCATCTGAATGTAATAAACATTAACTTTGCCGTTAGAAATGCTAAATCTGAAGTTGTTTGTGGCTATGTGTAAGCAAATGTTTTTGTTACTAGCAATCATATGTCTGAATGCTTAATTATGTGAATGACAGGATCCTGTGCTGATAACCATAGTGCCAATGTCCTCAAACTTGAAAATCCAAAAGAAACCTAAGGAAATGTCAGGAAATCAAAGGAGTTAGGTCCCAAGGAAGTCTGCTTTCATCTAGCCTAGCAAACCTAGAAATTTGTCCTTAGGTGGGTTCCAACGGAAGAAATTTTGCCATGTGTGGAAAATTTAACTGCAATCAGTAAACCGAGAATAAGATCTGATAAATCCTTGTGTGACAATGCAAGTACTTCTTCCTTCCCTCGAAACCTTCAAGCAAAGGTTATCGAATTCCACTTCACTGAACCGCTACTAGAGCCGAGAATTTATCAAGACTAAGGAAACAACATACTTCGATCTATCCGATTGTTGTTCTCTAATTTTCAAGTCAATGGTTTATTATTAAATTTCAGATAATAACCCGTTCTTCAAAGAAAAGGAAAATGTACGCTTCAGTGCATTTATCCTTAACAACGAAAAGAGAAATCTTTTCGGTCTTGAGCTAGTATCAAACATTCAAAGTTTGTTAGCTCAAGTCAATGGTTTATTATTAAATGTCAGATATTAACCCGTTCTTCAAAGAAAAGGAAAATGTACGCTTCATTCATTTATCCTTTAACACGGAAAAGAAAAATTAGAGGTAGTAGGAGGAGTGCTTTCGGTCCCTTGAGCTAGTATCAAACATTCAAGTTTGTTACTCAAGTCAATGGCTAGAAATCAAATGTCAGATGCAACCCGTTCTTCAAAGAAAAAGGGAGTGTACGCTTTCATGCGCTTTAACCTTAAAAAGAAAAGAGAAATCTCTTTGTTTCCACTTCAGTAGATATGATAGTCTTGACGTCGATTGGTAGAGTTTGGAAAGTCAATTCGTCATTTTGTTCGAACGAATTATCAAATGGAGAAAACAAGTTAGTCAAAGTCTTCCGTGTACTAATACTGCTGATGCATTCGATAAACGTCACAAACAACAAAAATCAAAAATCCATCTACTTCTCCTAACAACAACTATCTCGCTGATGGAAACTTCGACTTTTAAATATTTTTTTATTTTTCTCTTTATTTTGATTTATAAAACCAAGAAAAAAACAAAATATAAAAAAAAAAACCTATAAAAACAAATAACAAGAAATCAAAAAATTTCAAAAAATGACAAAAAGTTCTTCTCGCGACATGTCTCACGACAATCGATAAATTTGCGCACACATAGAAATGTTGATTAATATTAACACAGTAATAAATGTAGTTTCGAGAGCGAAAGAGTTTTCAAATGCTCTCAAAACATGTCCTTTCATTTTTTTTTCTACTGACTTCTAAGTATGTCTGCTTAGTGTACTCGGTCTCCACAGAAAGGAAAATGATTCAATTAATTACAATTTATCCTAAACAACAGGAAGATCATATCTTCTCGGCCTTGAGCAAAGTCATATAAACATTCAAAGTTTTGAATGCTTAAGAGAAGTATTAAGGAAAATGATGTCCAATCAGATTTATCTCACATATTTTCCTGTTGAGCACCAATTTTTTCAAGATATGCTCAAAAAAGAAAATTTCAAATTCTTTTTCAAATTGTTGTGCTCACCAAACCGTCCCCCTCCAAGTTTTCAATCTAATTCATAATTAAGGGGGAGTATAAAATAATATGATTAATTTCTGCATATGCACTCCAGTTTCTCTCTATACTTTGTTAGCTCATGTGATTTCCAGACATTAACTTGTTTTTATTCACTAATTGTCAAAAATTGTAAACACATAAGCATTTTTGAGGGGGAGAATAGTGATTGAAAATGTTGATCAATTACGGTGCACTGACACGTAAGCTGGATACGATCTCATCTATAAGTGCGCTTCCCAAACCGTCGCATCGTGCAAACTCTTTCAATAATATGGTGCATATGGTTTTATGGGGAATCTTTTTGGTAACTGCTGGAAACACTCAATGTGTCTCCAAATGATTTCTAAAGACACGTTGATTGATTTTTCACATCAAATTGTATTTTTTTTGGATCTTCATAGGCAATATCTCAAAGACCGACCATCTGTTATTTCCTCCAGGGAGTTTATAAGGGCGGTAAGGTTAGGTATATTCGTTCCATGATCCAGCCAGATACCAAGGATCTACCCAATAACACTCCATAGCTAGGATTAGAAGTCCTAGGTATGATTTTGAAAAAGTGAAGTAAAGTGAGAATAAGGGATTAGTGGCCAGACTGAGATGGAGTTAGTGCAGAATAAACCCAACAAGGCACTAGTCATGAAGTCTCGGTAAGCAATGAATGTGTTTAAGAGATGAAAAAGAATTGTAAGATAAAGTTGAAAAGAAAAGAAGCCCTCCATACAACCTTAGCAAAACCGGGTCAATGCATAATCTATCGGTAACCACAAAGATGATTCTAATATTGAAGACAAGTCATCATGGACCCAGTGATGCAATGCACAACCCCCTTAGCTACCAGAAAAATCTCTCTCAAAAGAATTTCTGTTTTCATGTGTAAGAAGGTTCAATGGTAGGATTGAGCGTATGAAACCAAAACGCTTGTTCAGCCGATAATTCTTGTTGTGGAGAAAAACATTTTCCAAAATCATCAGTTAGGCTATTTAATTTTTCATAATCGATAGGTTTATGAGAAATTTTCTTTGCAATAACTTCAGGATCCTTTGCCTTTTCAAACATTTTTGATCGACTCTCTTCTTCCAAAATCAATGTTTCTTCATCATCAATCACAGGCATAGCAACATGTGTATTAGACAAAACAACACCATCATACAAGGTTGGTTTTATCCGTTGAGCTTTCTTAAGATAAAACGGATTTTGATAACCTAGAGCTTGTTTATGTGTATTATCATAAAACGCTTGTGGCTTAGTTAACATGTGCACTGTCTGAGCAGATTGACCCACTTTACAAATGATATTATCAAGTTCCTTAATCTTCTTTTCCAAATCAATTTCATTTTCCATATATTTATTTTCCTTTTCTTTGGATTCATTTTTGAAAACTGAAAACGTTTTGAATAAAGATTCCTTTTCTTTGATTTGTTTAGAAAGATTTTGCTCAAGTGAGTCAATTTGTTCTTTGAGTGCAAGTTTCTCTCTAATCATATCATCCATTTGAGAATCAATCATCTTTTCACGACTACTTAAATCAATATTAAGACGTTGTTCAAAAGTTTTGACCCTTTCCTTATATCTCTCTAACTCAGCGGTTATTGATTCATTTTTCTGTTCCTTATTGGCTTTTTCCCAATTATTTACATGATTAATCATTTGTTCAGGCATTTGTTCAATCACCGACAAAATCATTGAATCTTGTTGTGCCTGCAAATTAGTATCTTGAACAGTTGCCTATTGTGTTTCTTGCAAATATTGAGAATATGGAATGATATTGCTATCACTAGATATCTCATTATCTGTACATAACCGGTGTTTATTCAAAACCCTGCAATGCATGCACACTTTGATTATCCATATCATTCAGATAGGTTTCAGAATTAGGTACCTCTAAGATAATGTCAGAACCATAGTTGGAAATGTTGGCCATAAGAACCGCTTGTACAGTCGAGAGATCATCACAATCTGAATCATATGTATCGAGATCCTCAGTCTGGAAAGCAGCATTGTGAGGGATGATTGTCTGAGCTTGATCTGCCAGAATTCCTGGATCTGCAAGAAATACGAGTTGCTCCTCATCCAATATTTGTCCAGCTTCATGAGCTTCTGCTAACATTGCTTTCTCCTTATACCATGCAGCATTCCTTGGTCGCTTAGTCTGAGTGCATTGCCTAGCCATATTTCCTTCACCTTGGCAGTTGTAGCATTTAACAACTCTTGCCTGTCCACTTGTAGTATTTCCCCTTGAACTAGTAGCATTGCTCTTATAAGTAGTACCAGAATAATTTTGCCCTTGTCTCCCCTGAACTTGTTGCATGGTAACCCTGCCATCTTGAATAGTGGCTTGGTTTCTTGGATTGGAGGAAGTTCTGAGTTGATTATTGGTAGAAGGAAACCTTGAAGAAGCTACAGCCGTTAGAAAATCCATTCCTTTATTAAGACAAGCAATCGGATCATCTCCAGGAGAAAATACAGGAACAGCAAAACCTGAGTCTCTAAATGGTGATTCAGTTATAGGTTGTGTATGAGCTTGAGGTGATTGATAAGCAACTTGTGGAATTACTTGTGGAATAGTTGAGGTTTGATGATTCATTTGAGACTGAAATGTATGTGATGGTTCGGATGAATGATTGAATTGAGTTTGTGATGGATAATAAGATGAGTAATGTTGATTGGGTTGAATTGTTCCATGTTGTGATGGGGAAAACTGTTGTTGAAGTTGAGGATTGTTGTAATAAGACTTATAAGTGTTGAAGTGAGGTGGTGTCATCTGCTGATTTGTAACGAATGCAAGTGGATCTTGATTGCGTTCACGCATAATATGGACTTCATTTGCATGGAGTTCGTATTGTTAAAGATATGCATGAAGTTGATCAAAGTTGAAGGTATGCAAATCTTTAACTAGTTTGACATCCGTCACAAACTTACTCCATTCGGGTGGAAGACTGTTTAAGAACTTGATATTAACTTGAAATTGCTCCATTTTCATCTTGTAGATGTTTATATCATTGATCAGCTGAGTAAATCGCAAGTAATACGTATGAAGTGATTCCCCCTTGATGTGAGTAAACTTATCAAATGCATCATATAGCTTACACTCTCTTTCCTGCTTTGTTAAAGAGGTACCTTGCATCAGTAACTGAACTCTCTCCCATAAATCTTTAGCAACTCTGTGATGATTCACAAGTGAATAGATATCAGCAGGAAGACCTTGAAGAATGATATTGGTAGCTTTCATATCACAATCAACTTGAATTTTCTCAGCAACAGATAATTCAACATATTTCTTTGTTCTGATAACACTGTTCTCTTCAACCGTAGGCCAAATGAGAGGACCATGTTCAATTGATTCAAGTATCATTCTTCCGTGATCTCTATTTTGATTGTATAATTCCATTTGACTTTTCCAAGAATCATACAAGTCTTTGTCCAACATGGGTGGACGATTGTCTGCACCGGAGAGTATCATGTACTCAACAAGAGTATTCTTTTGTCCAAGTGAAATCATTGGATCCATTTCAATGTGATAAGATTAAAATGATCGAATAGTGATTGGAGGTTGTTGTGTTAAAGTAAGTTTTGATTAATGAAGTTGAGTCTTTTGGAATACACGGGATTTTACAATTCTTGATAAAACCGAGAAATCAAATCTTCATGGGATTTTACAAATCAAAGAACAACCGTATAATTCACTTAACAAATGTGTATAGTTCTCCTTAGTCAAGCGTATAAATCTCCCAAGCAAAACGTATAAATCACCAATAGGAAGATGTATAAATCGCTTGTGGAAATTGTGTATAAATTGCCTTCACAAAAAGATAAGTATAAATCGCCTAAACAATTCGGACGTATAAATTGCCTTAACAATTTGCACGTATAAATCGCCTTCACAATTTGCACGTATAAATCGATTTGTAAAGAAGTATGTATAAATCGCCCTTGAAAAATACACACGTATAATTCGCCTTCACAAATCTGATGTATAAATCGCCTTAGCAAAGTATCACGTATAAATCGCCTTTGTATAATTCGCCCTTGATAAGACGACGTATAATTTGCCCTTAAAATGTATAAATCGCCTTTAGAAAGTGAATGAATAAATCGCCTACACAAACGTATAAATCGCCCTTGGACCACTACACGTATAAATCGCCTGTTGGAACCTACACATATAAATCGCCTTTGAAGAATATACGTATAAATCGCCTGACCAAAGCGTATAAATCGCCTGAAGGAAAAGATACGTATAATTTGCCTGACCAAAACGTATCATATGTATAATTCGCCCAACAGTGTTCGAAACTCAAAAACTAAAAATCTTAAAAAGACTCACTTTGTGATGTTTTTACCCAATTTTTATTGTACTTCTTACCTATCTAAGACTATTAGAAACTTAAAAACACAAACTTTAACGTTTTTAACATGAAAAAAATTAAAATCAAGATTCTTGGTACAAAACCCTCTTTTTAACCAAAAAGACTCAAGAAAATGATATTTTTTATGGTTTTTGAAAGATTTTCTTGTACTTCTAGTCTATACTAAGATAACTAAGAAAGAAAGTTAAAAGCTTTATGGTTTTTAAACCCTCAAAAAGTGAAACCTTTTTTAATGGATTCGAACCAAAAACACTAGTAAAACGAGTAGACAAAACGCACATAAAACCTACACAAACACCCCATGGCTCTTGATACCAATTGTAGAATATCTTAACACGTGTATGATAGGATTCACTTTGGGTTTTTAGATAGGATAATATTAGCTTAGTGTAATGTGAGAAATAAACAACCAACACCCCCTCCATGTATGGAGTGGGTTTATATATGTCATACCAAGGCCAGCCATGGGCCCTTAGTGGGCTTTGTCCATGGGCCTTTGGCCCGGTTAACTTACTAACATAACATTACTAATTACTATGAGCTATGACTACCTATATTGAAAGTGACCGATACTTTTTTGTATTTCTAACAGCTATAATACTTCGTAACTTGATGGTAGAAAATATTCTTCTCTTACACTGAAGATCTAAGCTTGGATCACTTGGAAACAAATACTTAGAATTAAATGATCAAAGGAATGGAAGTGAATAGGGGAGGTGTTTCTTGGATCAAATATATCCATTTTTAGGTGGAAAATTTGAATTCAAAACATTTATTTTGAATAAAAGATTTCTTTTAAATGTAAATTTTTTTTTGTATAAATTATAAAAATGTTTGTAACATTTTAAAAACAATGAGAGGATGAATAAAAATTCATTTGATCATAAAATGCATTAAGCATTTATTTATTCATACCTTTGAAGGATTAAATTTTTCAAAATGAAAATTTAAGACTAATTACTTGTTTACGTTTAATTTTACATTGAGCTTTTTACATTTTGTGATTATCAAAACGTAGAGAGGTCAAAAAATATTAATAACGTTTTTAGGCATTATTTCTATCAACAATCTCCCCCTTTTTGATGATTACAAAATCTAAACTTATTAAATGTAAAATTATTTTTATACAAGTATTTAGTGAGTTTATTTCTATTTCTCCCCCTTTTTGTAGAATCAAAATGGCGTCGTCGATGAATACGCGTAAAATTGATGGAATAAATGCTCCCCCGTGATGTGTACTCCCCCTCATTTGAGGGCACCAAGGAATCGAGCTATGAGTACTTTGCTACAAAAACGAGTTAGAGGAACAAAACCAATGTTTCTAACATATAGCAATGTCAAAAAATATTTAAACATGGTGACAATAGATTTTAGCTAACCATCATAAACATCAACCAATTAAACTCAACTATATATGCATATAGGAGATAACTAACTAATTTACCAATTGCATATTTAAAAACATAGAATAAAAATTCTATTCATTCAACATAAAAATTATGTGTAACACATAATCATACAACTAGCTTGCATTAAAAGAAAATATTATGCTTAAGGCATAATAATACATCATACATAAATAAAAGCTACAAAGGTTCTAATTTTCCTAGAATGCCATAAGACTTGCTTGCAAAAGATTTGGTTTAAAATTATTTAAAACATGAGTGACTAAACATAAAATATGTTTAGTTTAGAGAGATTGATGGTGGTGGTGGCAAATTTGGTGGTGGTGGTTAGGAAAGCATGTGTTCAATGTAAGAAAACATGTATTGGAGTTCATCTCCCAATCCAAAGATGAGAGTGTGGTTATGAATGCAACATAAGCATGAATCTCCATGTGCTTTAAGAAGGTTCCACGAAATAGTATGACTAAAGAGAGGTGGTGGAGGTGATAGTGTATTGAATTGAATCTTAAGTGAAGTAATTACTGAAAGAGTGAGAGTGATGTCTATGGAACCACTTTCTTGAGTTAGAGGTGGTAGAGGTACTCTTGGAGGAGGAGACATTGGTGAGTTAAAGTAGCCATTGGTTGATGGTGATGTGGAGGAGGTTGGTGATTAGTTTGGAATCAATGGCAGATGTAGAAGTGGCCACGTTGAATGGAGTTTTTGAGGGTGCATTTGGGGCACTTGGTGATAAGATTTGGTAATCTGGGGAAGGATTTTTGGTGTCATCATGTGTAAGGTCAATGAATAATTGTTTTGGTGGAATTATATTGATTTTTAGTCTTTTGGAAGGTTTGGAAGTGGAAGCTTTAGTAGATTCCATGGAGGTTTATGGTGGTTGAAGATGAATGAGAAAGATGATGAACTTGAAATAAAAAATAGGAGGCAATTTATTGTATGAAAATGGTTTAGAAGTAGTATGGATTTGAGTTAGTGTAAACATTTCCAAATGATGTTTGTGTTTTCTGGGTAAGGATAGCTGAGCTTAAGTAAAAGAGGGTCAAAAAGCAGAAAGAAAACAGTAAACCCGTGATCAGGTAGGCGACCCGTGATCAGG
>BQNB010199138.1:0-11083 GCA_026074375.1 Tanacetum coccineum
GTACCTAAGACCATTTACAAATGCTACTTTAATGAATACTATACCATTACATTTGATAGAACCATAACCTTTAGTTGTGCATGTAGAGTCATATCCAAATACTACTTTAGGTCCTGACTGTTCTACGTATTTGTACATGTAACTCTTGAAACCAGTTATATGCCTTGAGCATCTACTGTCTAGGTACCAGATGGGCTTCCTGATGTCACACTGTACAAATACGTTCAGAATGGTTAGTTTCGCTTAGAAACCCACCTTTTAGTAGGAGTCTTAGATCTGTTAGCATTTGATGATTCAGCTATAGTTTATTTTAGAGCCTTAGCATTTTTGGCTTGAAGTGCTTCACCTCTTTTGAACTATTCAATATCATAGTGATTAGTTGTGGTATGAGTTAAGCTACCACAAACTTCATATCTTTTAAATGCATGTTGAGGATTTCTAAGATTGATCTCTCTTTCTAGAGAGATAATCCTGTTATGACCATTTGTGTCATGGTCATAACTTCCACATAATCTACATATAGGATAGTATAAACATTCATTAGATAAATTATCTATACATCCATAGTGTATGCAAGGTGGAAAGAAGCGTTTTGATGGTCTTAGGATTTTAGATCTTGATGAAGATTTACCCAGACTTTTGAGATGCTAAGACATATTCATGGTGGAAATGTATTCAGCATGATCATAGGTTATGTGATCAGTTCTCTCACACTTTTTACAAAACAAAACCTTGTAACAATTCTCTAAGAGATGATTGTTTAGGCCACATGGATCACAGTTCTTTTTAAATTGTGTTTTGTATCTATTTTGAAGTGTATTTTGTGAAACCTGTTGTGGTTGATTATTTCTTGAGTAAGATGACTGATTCTTGCTAATTTGTAATTTTAGGTTGTTAAGTTCTTTCATTACAATATCCAATGGAGGATCGTCTTCAATTTTCACACTCTTTAGTTTACCAGCAGGAGCTGAGTTAACTTTTGAAGCTAAAGGGCTTTTGTTACCCTTAGCAGGAGCTGAGGATGGTTCATTTATTATGACACCTTTTAAAGTTTCAGCTTTTAATGTGGATTTTAACCTCAAAATTGATTTGATAGTCTTTGGTCCAGAATTAGGTTCAGCACCATCCAACTTTTTTAGTGGAGGAAGAGGGGTGCTACAGACTGAAGATTCATCCGCTAAATCATACTCAGTCGCTAAAGAGTCAATGATGGCAACTGAAGGATCAGTTGTGTTTCTTTGTGACTCAGCTGGGAGTATCTTACCACTATCATGATTTGGCAAAATAAAACCTTCAGCTTCAGACAACCAGGGTCTTTCAACACCAGGTATGGACACTTTTGTGTCACTAGCTGAGGAATTTACAAAGACTAGGTCTTTTTACCCAGAAATGGAGGGATCTTTAATGAGTTGATCAATTCCCAGAATTCTCTTCTTTTGAGAGGGGATTTTTTCACTGACATACTGATTTACTTTGTTAGAACTGATAAGCTATGTTTTAGTAATTGTTGTTAGCTCTTTCAGTTCTGTTCTTAAGTTTTTATTCTCTTTGAGAATCTCAGTGTTTGCATGCTGCATGGTAAGAAAACCAAGTTTTGCTTTTTTTAATACTAAAAGTTGTTCTTTGCATGCATTCAGTTCATGAACAAGATCTTTATGTTTTGACAAAAGATTATTTCTTTGTTCGTCAACATAATTTAGATCGATACACAAGTAATATAGATAGGTGATAACTTCAAATAACATCTATTTTATAGCATCATTTATCCCATGTAATTAACCCATTTTGTATAATTATTGCAAAGAATTGTTACTTAATCGTTTATATTTGAGAATTGCAGTAATTATAGAGTACTTGGTGAAGATTGACTTAAAGGCATGCATTCTGGAGCTTAAACGAAGATATTTTGAAGATTATTGTTTTGACAACCAATACGCCGTATCCATCATGAAAGATACGGCGTATCTGTGCCTGCACTCACCAAAGACCATGGAAACAAGATCCAATACGCCGTATCTAGAAGAAGGCAATACGCCGTAATCAAGCTATATGGGAATAAAATATTCTGGAAGATATCAAACATGGTCCCAATACGTCATATCCAACACTTTGGATACGCCGTATCGAACCGACTCCAGACCTTATAAATAGAAAACTCAAAAACGAGTTTTAAATGTGCAAAATCATATTCTCGATACCTAAACCACAAAAGTTGATTTTCAGAGGAGAAAAATAGCAGAAGAGGTCGAGCAACGCGATTAATTCCATAGGATACAACGTGTAATTTCTTATACTCTTATAATCGTTTAGTTTTTGGTATCATCCGTTAACTCAGTAGTTTACCTTGGCTAAATCATTACTTTTGTATTAAATATGACATTTGAAGGCTAATACCTTCGGGTATTAGCCATTGTTATGAAGATCTTAATGTTTGGTTTGTTTATCTTGATTTCTTAATTTATCGTTGAATTACTTGTTTATGTTTATCATCATACTTGTTTACGTGCTTTTATATGCGACCTATCATTCAACTAGATCTAGTGATACAGACAAAGTAATCTAGATATCGGGATAACTCTCCATATAGTGATTTATACATCTAGATCAATAGGGTCACAATTAACGACCTATCTTCAACCTTTGATTGTGAGGTTAGTTGGGCCATAAGGTGACCTTGGTATCAACGAGTAATCAATTGGTAAGGACTTGGTTAGTGGACTACTAGTGTATGAATTGCCATTAAGCAGTAAGTGGGTAAAGTCTCTATGAGCTAGGGTTTAACAAGATCACCATTGCCTTAATCCCTAAGATAGATTATAATTAGCAAATAAGGATGCTTTATGTGGATGCGTTTAATTGTGACAGAATTCTACATGTTTAGGTCTTAGGAAGAAGTCCCGCCTAAGTCTTAAGAATGATATGTCACTTCGAGATAAGTAATCATTTCACTAATAAATGAACCAACATTCTGATTGGATTAATAATGGTTAATACAGTTTTCTTATGTTTGGCTAGACTGCTCTTTTATTCTTTGTTAATTTTCTTGCGTAGGTTAAAGTTTCTTTAATTGGTTTTAGTCACCACCAAACATGTGCCAGTCTATCAGGCTGAAAACCCCTATTTTCTATTAGATTTAGGATTAACATAAGTTTAACATAGGTTTAGCAATGATTAGACTAACTTAGATTAGAAAAACCAAAGTATTAATATAGTATACATGATATCATAACACAAGCATAGATGATTGGGTTGGCAAATTATCTAGAGAGAGAAAGTTAAGTATTTCTAGTAAGAGAAACACCAAATGAGAGCTTTGTAATAAAATGAACAACCAACCCCTTCCCATGGCTGGAAAGGGGTTTATACACATGTGTTTGTGAGGGCTATGGGCTTGGGTATGGGCTTAACACTTGGGAACGACCATCAGTTATAATGGTGAAGTGAAGTGTTTTCGAGTTCTTACATTTGGTATCAAGAGCCTCTAGTGGGTTTAGTGTTGTGTTTTTAAGTTTGTTTTTCTTTGTTATTTCGTGTGTCAATGTGGTTCGAACCTTAAACAAGGGGTTTTCACTATCTTGTGGGTTCTTTAACCATAAAGTTCTTTACTTTCTTATTGTTTGATCTTAGTTTAACCTAGATGTACAAGCAAAAAGTTGAAAAAAAAAAAATCACAAAATCTTGCAATTTCCTGTGTTTTTGGTTCGAATATAGTTTTCAGTCCAAAATCTTGACTTGAAAATTTTTGTGTTAAAAAGGCTAAAGTTTGTATTTTTAAGGTTCTACTAGTCATATAATAGTAAGTTGTACAAGAAATTTCAAGTAGCAACGTAAATAAATGAGTCTTTTAATGTTTTGAAAAGTTGAAGGTTTGTTTTTGGTGAAGGCGATTTAATCTGTGGTTTGAAGGCGATTTAATCCTCTTCTGTAAAAGGCGATTTAATCCTCTATTAGTACAAGGTGATTTAATCATTTTCAATTCAAGGCGATTTAATCCTTTGAGTTCAAGGCGATTTAATCATTCTGTTTGACAAGACGAATTAATCCTTTACTTAGAAGATGATTTAATCTGTTTGTCAAGGCTATTTAATCTTTGTTCTTTTGAAGGAGATTTAATCTAATTACTTTGAAGCCGATTTAATACATTTCCATTAAAGGTGATTTAATCACAAGTTTAGAGGGTGATTTAATCTACCCTCAAGGCGATTTAATCACAAGTTCATAAGGCGATTTAATCTACAATCCAAGGCGATTTAATACACTTTACAGAGGCGATTTAATCCACTTCCTGAGGCGATTTAATCCACTACAACAATGAGCGACTTAAATCCACTTCACATACAAGCGAATTAATCCACTTACTGAGGCGATTTAATCCACTTCCTAAGGCGATTTAAAACACTTTAAACTAAGAAGATTTAATTTGAACTAAGACTAATTAATCAAATTTGATTTATACTGTTTATTTCTTTGATTTGTAAAATCCTGTGAAACGTTATTTTCCCGGTTTAATCAAGAATTGTAAAATTCCGTGAAATCAAATTGATTCCAATAACCTCAAAAACAATCACTTTACCTACTTAAGATCCTACAAAATCATTTTCACTTCATAACAAACAAATCATTCATCATGACTACTCTAATTACAACTTCCACAACTGACAGTTAAATGCATAACAACATCATGGCAGCTGGTTCAAGGGATCGTCCACTAATGCTTGCACCAGGAAGATATGCTCAGTGGCAATCACGTTTCTTAAGATACATTGGTACAAGACCAAATGGTGATGCCTTGAGGAAATGCATTTTAGAAGGTCTATACCAACTTACTACTGTCACAATCCCAGCTGTACCTGCAACAGATGATTCTCCAGCAGTTCCAGAACGAACAACAGTTGAGACACTCTTAAATATGTCTCCTGAAAACAAAAAACATTATCAATCAGAAAAAGAAGCAATGCATTTGCTATTGACTGGAAATGGAGATGAAATCTACTCAACTGTCGATGCTTGCAAGACAGCTCATGACATGTGGATAGCTATTGAAAAGGACTTCATCTGTTGAATCTCTTAACATTTAAAGATGTCAAGACTTTAAATTTGTAGTTTGGAAATTTCAACATTCTCAATATGGAGATTAGTAAGTCATACTACTCCATAATTAACCACAAATGATGAATAAAATGTAAAAGAAACCAACTTGACATTTGCAACATGCGAAGACAATATCCCAGTTTCTTTCAACAACTACTGAAGATATGAGATTTCAACCAGAATGGTCAAGATTTGTGACGATTGTAAGGAAAATCATGACTTGGACATTGTGTCATATCACAAGCTCTTTGATGTACTAAACAGATACTCAAAAGCAGGGATAAATGTGAAATTACGCTGCAAGAAAGAATAGCCAAGAATGCCAACGCCATTAGCGACCTTGTTTTGCCCTGCGGCTGCCCAAACAATATCCAAAATCCTTACTTACACCAAATCAAGCAACCAAATTGTACACAAATCATATGATCTCACATTAAAAATAAGACATCTACCACTAGATTCTAATGCACACTAAAACTCTACACACATACCAAAACGTCCACAGGCCAAAGAGAAAAGCCAAACCAATCACAACAGAAAATCCGTCCATCTAAGTCAGCAAATCTGACGAAGACAGAATCCAAAACAAATCACAGAGAGATACAAGATTAGAGAAAAAGCCAGAAAAACTTTGGCAGCTACGTTGCAAAGTACTTCAAAAACCTCTACAAACCTACCAACAATAACCTCAGAACTTCTTCAAACTCTAGAAACAAGAATGTGGATACTACTCCAAGGTACAAGAATGACAATCAGACTGGGTAGTTTGGGAATCAGAGGACAGTGATTGTTGCTACGGTAGGCTAGGGAGAACTGTAGGCATCATGGTATGCATGTCACACCTTGTCCAAGGCGGAAACACAGCGGCGTAACATCAAGGATTACATCACAACATAATGGTGTCAACAATAGAGAATCACCACATGCATAACTAAATATAAAAGACACGATGTGTCATGACAATACCGAAAACAAAGGAATGACATCTTGTATTAATGAAAAAGGGGTCTCATCAATACAAAGACAATGTATCACAACCCTATAAAACCTAATAACATTCAAGAATTCATGCAAACAATTATGAAGTGAAATCAAATGAGAACTTCCAATGCCATCCTAATGGTCTCCTCTATCCACAATTTTATTAACTTCAACACCTGTTCATAACGCTCACACACTCACCTGAAAATGATGCTTAAAACATCAACAATAATTGTTTGGTGAGAGTTAAAAGTTTTACGACACCAATATAAGATAAAATCATTACTAGTGATTATATAAAAAAACGTGCAGGACAATTAAGCTGGCTATATACATAGCTAAGCATTACATGGAGACCGAAACAATCACACCATTGGGACGGAAGTTTCCCCCGAATCGCAAACCACAAAAAATAGTCATTGAGATGCATATATCCACCAATCCCAGACTCTTAGTACCGATCCGCAATCAGGTTCATCCCCACACAACGTAGGCGATCAACCTCTTACGCCACACAAATATATCGAAGACCAATGCCAAACATCATACAACATGTTCACATAATCATATAATAGGTACTTTAAAAGTCCATGAGTAACTTAAACTACATAATCACAACAATCAAAACATTTCAAAACATATTTTGCATCATTTCCATCCTAAGAAAACATAGTAAAATAGGACTATGAAACTCACCTGAAGCTCAGCTACTTAACAAAATCTTGCACAAAATCTAAACACAACAAAAACACAAGTTACATTCAGTTAGGCTAAATTCCCAAGCCAATGTAACAATCATATGATGGACTTCTAAATCTCACGCTAAGTTTATAATCCTTTATATACATCTCCCAACTCATTTTCATACCCTATATGACCTTACTCTAAACTATTTCCACATTTATATAGTTTCTGGCTTGAATTTTATTAGTCCACTGTTATGACCCACAAATAAAATACCAAAACACCTAATTGATGGTTCTCCTTACATTTCCTAGCTCCCCAATGAGTTGTGAGCTACTGTGATTTTTTAGAAAAAATAATACTAAGTGAAACTATTTTATAAAAATTCATCTTACAAACTACTCCTATTTCGGTCTGGACCGCAACACGAAACCAAAAGGGTTTGACAGTCCTGTGAAAAATTACTTAAAAATGTTTTATTTTATCGCTAGCACAGCTCATTGAGGGGACCTAGCGGAAAACCACGACTGCATCGCGAGGCTGGCGGTGCCGGAAATGCAAGCAGTAGCGCGAAACCATAAGCCCCTTCGAAACTGAGTTAATAGACACCTAAAAAATGACTCAGTTTTTGGCTAACCCAAATTTTGAAATTTAATTGGAGTTTTTTAAACCTTTCTTTCCCCCCCCCCCCCAAAATTCAAAACCTACGGTCTTGATCTCTTTAAAACCTGACTCGCTGAACTTATCAAGAAAATATAAGATATCATGTCAAAAATCTCGATACCAATCATGAGATAACATTCGAGACAAGTATGAATCCAAAATTCCTGCTCAACCTTAGATTCAATTCATCGCGTTCAAACTCTGAAACGAATACATCAACATGATCCTAATTAAACCCTAAACACTTCTAATTAAGTTTAACATCATTAATTTATAGATTTTATGAAACCTTAATTTATCCATCACTTTATTGTTACATTGAATCCACTAAAACCGAAAACACGACACACCACGTGAGGAAGAGCGATTTTGTTGAAGAGCGAGTCACACACACAATCTCATATCTCATATCTATACACGAAGAACACGGCTCTCTTTCTCCACTCTTACTAGATAGGTCTGTGAGAGAAGAAGCTAGAGGCAGGCCAGGGGACAGAAAGGGGGAGGAGAGGGGTATGCGACGCCCTATAATCTATTATACACACCACATGTCTACTCCTTCACACACACACACAAATCTCTCATGCCTCTGTAATAATAGTGCGATAGAGAGAAGAGTTGGGGTTGCTTTTTGAAGAGCGAAGAGTGGAATAGCTAGATCGGCGGGGCTAGCAGGAGAGCGAGCGGAAGTTTTTTGTGTTTTAGTTTGTTAGATGTAATTTTTTTTTTTTTAATTTTATATATATTTTATTTGTTTTTTAAAAATTATTTTTTTAATAGAAAAAATGTTTAGGACTTTTGTTATGTATTTGAACGGTGGATAAAGGGTTTATAGTTAAGTAATACGTTGTTGGTAAGGATAATTATTTTGTTCTTGTAGTTTTTTTAGGGGAATTTATGTTTGACAAAACCGGGAAAACAAGTTAATGTTTTACGGGATTTTACAAGTCAAAGAAAGAACCGTATAATTTAGAAAATTTGAGTTGATAGGTTTTGATGAGAAAGTTACTAGTTCGGTTCCAACTGGTTCGGTTCCAACTGGTTAGGTTCCAACTGGTTCGGTTCCAACTGGTTCGGTTCCAACTGGTTCGGTTCCAACTGGTTCGGTTCCAACTGGATCGGTTCTAACTAGTTCGGTTCTAACAAAAAACTGACTAGTTCGGTTCTCAAAGGAATGACTAGTTCGGCTCTAACTGAATGACTAGTTCGGCTCCAACTAAAATTGACTAGTTCGGTTCCAATTGAATGACTAGTTCGGTTCCAACACAAAACGACTAGTTCGGTTCCAACTGAGATCAACTCATTCGGTTCCTACTTAATCAACTAGTTCGGTTCTAACTGAAGAAACTAGTTCGGTTCCAACTTAAGAAAACTCGTTCGGTTCCAACTGAGATCAACTGGTTCGGTTCCACTAGTTCGGTTAACTCGTTCGATCTTCTAGTTTGGTTCCAACAGACAAGACTAGTTCGGTTGTAACTGAGACGAAACTCAAATTTTCAAAACTCAAAAAGACACATTTTTGATTGGTTTTTTGTAAAAAATCTTGTATAACTAGTGTTACGAACCCTATAGGAACCAGAAAAAATGACAACTTTAAGGTTTTTAAGCCGAAAAATTTTAAATCAAGATTTTGTACTTTGTAAAGGTTTTGAACACAAATCAAAAAACAAACACAAAAACTAAACACACCGCTTCATGGCTCTTGATACCAATTGAAGAATGCTAGTAATCTTTAATGTTATGTAAGAACTAGAGAGATAAGTGGGTTGGAAAGTTTCTAAAGAGAGAAAGATGATAATATTATTAAGTGTGTGAAAATATGAAAATGAAACAACCAACCACCCTCTCCAAGGCATGGAGAGGGTATATAAACTACCTACTTGGCCGGCCATGGGCCTTAACGGGCTTTCTATGGGCCTTGGGCCAGACTAGCTTACTAGTCTATCATATGTTAAACTACGGGGCTAAGACTATTACAACTTGGAAGTGACCGATATTTTTCTTGTTTCCAACACACACTTAATTGTTACAAGAGAACTAAAGAAGATTAATTAAAAAGGGTTTAAGAAAACATACCTAAAACCTTAATCTTGAAACACTAAATCACCAACTTGATCTTGATAAATAAAAATCTTTTTTTTTCTTTCTTCTTGGGTTCGACCGGCAAAAAATACAGAAAATGAGAGAGGAGGATTTTTTTATTTATAGTTTTCACAAAAGAGTTTGGATAATTACCTAATTAGAATTATAGTTAAACTAAGATTGGTTTTCTTTTCCTTCTTTTTCTCCTCAAACCGATCGAACAAACACCCTTAATATTTTTTTTTTTATTATTTACATATTCAACCCTTAATTTTGATATTTTTATAAAAATCCTTTTTTCTACCTTTTAAACCTTTTTAAATTAAAACTAAATTAAATGACTATAAATAAATTTCATTTCTAATTTTATTTTACTAACTTAATAAAACTTAGTTCTAATTTCTATATTTTCTAATCTAAACTTTTAATTTTACTAACTACTAACACTTAAAGATATAAATACGTATACATATACATATAAATACGTACACACATAGAATTATATCATCATTTTCAATGTCACTAAAATGTGAACAAAATGAAATGCCCAACAACCATAAACTCAATCACAATGAGACGATCACACTCCATGGATTGGTAGCTAAACTCACATAAGATCACATAAACACATAATTATCATAGCATGTAATGATGTTCAAGTCAAAACTAATGGTTTGACTAACCTGCTCAAGGCACAGTTGTCACAAAAGCTAAGGAGAAACAAGTTTATAAAGGTAAAATAAGTTTTTATGATAAGGCTTAGGGTTGATTACTCTAACTAATCTTTATCGATACCAATATTCTAGAAGGGCGACAAAGACCACACATACACACCCGTAATGACGGGATAGACACATGTGACTGCTCACTCCCACCTTGAATAAGCTAAAGAGTAGGACTAGTAGAGTAATATAGTGTATAGATCTTCTAACTTTCATCAATAGTAATAAACCAACAAGGCAGTTGAGATACGCATACATGGCCATAATGACGGAATAGACATGCACGCTCGATCACATCCTCATTCGCGTAAAACCCATAGTTAATGATTAGGAAAATGAATTAAATTGTTGTTAAATAAAAATTACAAAACAAATAGATTAAGTCTAAAATACAAGTTGCTAGATACTTTTTCCCGACCGTTACCATGATAAAGACACAGCTATTTACAACGTCTTGATCATAGATAAAAAAACAACAACCTAAGTTGGTATTCCCATAACGGTCAACTTTCCAATCATCCCATATTTTACAAGGCAAGTGGCGATATCTACCACTTTATACAATACTCTACATCGTTGATTTTAAGACTTATCAACGAATAATCGATCATTCGTGCAATTCCTTCGGTAGTTGCGAAACGATTATCTTCAAACTTTCCTTCTCTTTTTTGTTGCGGTTTTTCTAATTTTTTCGATTTATTTTATTTATTATTATTTTGCTAACACTATACTACGAAACTCGATGTAATTTCACCATCTTCATGATCATAATAATTCTGGATAATTCCTTCAGTAATTCTTCATTCTTCGGACGTACCATTAATTGCGATGGTAGTAAAAATACATGAGTTTTGACTATA
>BQNB010199139.1:0-11083 GCA_026074375.1 Tanacetum coccineum
TCCAGCTAGTTCGGTCCTACTCGTTCGGTCCAACTAGTTCGGTCCTGCTAGTTCGATTGTCAAAGTGCACCTAGTTCGGTCCTACTCGTTCGGTCCAAACTAGAAAGGAACTAGTTCGGTTGTCACTAGGAAGGAACTCGTTCGGTTCAAACTAGAAAGGAACTCGTTCGGTTCAAGCTAGAATATGCTAGTTCGGTTGACTCGATCGGCTTACTCGTTCGGTTTCCTTGTTCGGTCCAACTCGTTCGGTCTCCTTGTTCGGTCCAACTCGTTCGGTCCTTCCTCGTTCGGTTCCAACAGTTACGAAACTCAAATTTTCAAAACTCAAAAAAACACGATTTTTAATGGTTTTTAGCAAAAAATCTTGTACAACTAGTGTTACTAACCCTATAGGAACAATAAAAATAAAAACTTTAAGGTTTTTAAGCCAAAAAATTTGAATCACTAATTTGCTCTTTGTAAAGGTTTTTGAACACAAATCAAACACAAAAACTAAACACACCACTCCATGGCTCTGATACCAATTGAAGAATACTAGTAATCTTAAGATCAAACCAAGAACAAGAGTGAGATGTGGGTTGTGATGTTAGAGAGAGATTGGATGGAAAATGGATGAATTGTATAAATGAGATAATGGAAAAATGGAACAACCAACCCTCTCCAAGACTAGGAGAGGGTCTATATATAGCCTAATGTGGTCGGCCATGGGCTAAGTTGGGCCTCCCATGGGCCTTGGGCCGGACTAGATTACTAATCTAATCATTATACTGACTACGAGCTAAGACCTGTTACAACTTGGAAGTGACCGACACTTTTCGTGTTTCCAACAAGCTGTAAGTGTTGAATCATTAGCTACAAAGTATCCAATACTTGATTAGAAGAGACATGTTCTATCAGAAGACAAGATGTATTATGAGATCATCAGAGCTAATAGAAGTACTAAATCTTACAAGATATTTACAGAGATGCTTGATGATTTTGATAGGCAGGATGTGTTAGATTTATATAGGCTGGTTAAAGAAAGGTTTGAGACTGCAAGCCTATAAGGATATGATAGATTACTTTGGGGAGATCTCATTACTGTGTTTGATCCAAGTAAAGATGATGAAATCTGGAAAGCTCAACAGGATTACACACTGATAAGCTGGAGATTATTTGATTCTTGTGGAGTTCATGTATTGCTAATGAATACTGGTATTGCTATTCACATGCTAGAAGAGAAGACATATCCTCTTACTCAAGAGATGCTTTCAAGAATGTTGAGTGGTAAGCTAGAGGTTGATAATGAAAGTGAAATGGCATTTAAGCTTCTTAGGTTTATAACATCATAGATTGAAAAGTAGAAGAGTGTTTGGAAGAATCCTCTCAAAAAGGTTTAATTCAATAAACTTGATGATTTGGAGGTAAATCACAAGTTTAGGGGAGGATTGTTAAGAATTCAGGGCTTCTATAAAGTTTATACTCCTGGTTCAACTTAGTGCTGCCAAGCTTAAGAAGTTTTGTACTGTTCAGATTATAACTACCAGTACTAATTGGTTAGTACTGCTAGAGTAAAAGTTAGTACTGCTAGTACTAACTTAATACTGCTGAAGAAAAGTTAACACTACTACATGAAGATTAGGACTGATGAAGAGTTAAACGCGTTTTGTGATATGTATGGACTTATTCTGTATATATCTTATATAGTTAGAAGATATGTTGATATCTTGTAAAAGTTTAGAAGATTTGTAGTTATCTTGTAAAGGACTCCTTGGTGTATAAAAAGAGATCCTAGGTTATGGTTTTAATATAATCACATCACATCAAGCTTCAAGGTTGTTAACCCTAACACTGTCAAAGAGTGTTCGTATTAATATATTGAAGCTTATTATTTTGGTTGTATTTTTGTGTCTCAACTCAAAAAACAAACTTTTCTCTCTATTCTTTCTTAGTGGAAATAAACTAGATATCTGCATAGTTTAATATCATTACACTCAAAGTGTTTAGTCTTAGTACCTTTAGATTTATCCAAGGATACTAAACCTTACATCAAGCTAAGAGTTTAAGTATCTTTCAATGTTGGGATCAACAGCTTGGTCCCTCTAATAAGTGCCTAGGATTCTTTTTGCAATTTCTGTCATGAAGCTTATCCACACAAGGCTCTGTCCTCTAATAGAGCCATAATGAGGACTTTTTGCACGGAGTAATCCTTGAACAAGTCCATTGCTTATCTCCGGTGGAAAGAATTGAGCAAGAGATGATGTCATTACGTAGTTTTGCATACCTTCCCGGTGGAAAGAATTGAGCAAGGAAACAAGTAGTAAGATCCTTCCATGTGGAGATGGATCCTGTTGGAAGACGTTCAAGCCAGTTGCTAGCTAGATCATGAAGGGAAAATTGAAATAAATGCAGACGCGTTCTTTCCTTATTTGCAACATCAAGGTCAAGTGAGTCCACAAGTTTTAAGAAATCCTTGAGATGTTGGTTTGGATCCTCGGACCGAAGTCCGTGGAATGAGCATCCGTTTTGCACCAACCGGATGGTGTCGGATCAAAGAGGAACCACATTGTTCCCTACGGGGAGCTCAATGATGTTCCTATAGCCCTCGTGGCTAGGTTTGGAGTAATCTCTAAGAGTACGAATAGGATTTTCGTCTCCCATGGAGGTCAACGAAAATGATTTACGAAACAGATAAAAAAAAGATAGACTACAAGAAAGCTAATATACTGAAAATAAAATCTCACTTGAAAGGATTCAAATGAGTAGACCTAAGCTAAACAAGGTTGGAAACCTAACTATTCCCTGGCAGCGACGCCAAAAACTTCGATGTGCATTTTGTAAGGACTTCACAGGAAGTTTTACAATCCCCTAGGCAGTGCACCTAATCGTTGCAGTATAGTATAAGCAAAACTCGGGGGTTGTTATCGTTCTATAGGGGAATAGGTTGGGAAGGCTCGAACAAAATCTAACAAAGGTCTAGAGGGTTGAGAGAAGATTCTTTTTGTATTTTATATTTTATGAAAGCAGATAAAATCATGGTTTTGAGAGGGTGGTTTGGTTTTAACTAATTAAACTGATTAATATCTAAACTACTTTGGTGATAACTTATATGGTAAACAAACGTATTTACTTAATCATGCATTACTCCTTAGTTTGGTTCTCCTAATCATGTTACTTTGTCACACTTGTGATGATCTGTGTATGTATTTTCTAAGTCATGAAAGAATTACACGAACCCGCCGTCTACGTAATATTTCGTTAAGGCAACACACAAGTAAGGTAATATAAAGACTATTACAAGGCCCCTAACAGTATATTACTTGCAATTAAAATATCTTAAGAGGGATCAACCATCTTAGGGGTAAGGTAGTATAAAGACTGTTACCGATGGTATCCTTTCTACAAGATATTTACAAGAGCATTTTGACACCCTAAAAACAAGCCCAAAGGCTGCTAAAATCGTCTTCTAAAACTATGGTTTGTCTCCCAAAAGTTACACACTAAAACCCTAAAAACGGGTTTGTATATATAGAAAAAGACGCGTGACGGCATCGCATTATATCTCTGACGCCGTCGCATTGTAGAATCTTCTAGGGTTTCTTTAAGTCGGCTACGTTCTAACGACGTCTGAAAATCTTTGACACCATCTCTTGAATGATCCTGAAGCCGTCACTTATGGTTGGCGACGCCGTCTCCAGCTACTGTTAGGAACTTCTTCAAGATTGTTGGTGTAGAGTCGTGGTCTTGTTCGTTTCTTCTCCAATTGAGCTCAAGTCATGTGTATTTCCTCCAAAAGCCATTCAAGTGCTAAAAATACAAAAACAAATGATTAAGTACACAATCTGGGCATATTTGCCTGATTTAGGAGGTTAAATGACCCCAAAAAAGTGTATAAAATGACACCTCATCACTCTCTCCTATCCCTCCCTCCCCCCTCTCTCTCCCTCTCTCTCTCCCTCTCTCTCTCTCTCTCTCTCTCTCTCTCTCTCTCTCTCCCTCTCTCTCTCTCTCTCTCTCTCTCTCTCTCTCTCTCTCTCTCTCTCTCTTTCTCTCTCTCTCTCTCTCTCTCTCTCTCTCTCTCTCTCTCTCTCCTCCTCTCTCTCCCTCTCTCTCTCTCTCTCTCTCTCTCTCTCTCTTTCTTTCTCTTTCTCTCTCCCCTCTCCTTCCCTCTCTCTCTATATCTCTATCTCTCTCTCTCCTCCTCTCTCTCTACCCCTCTCTCCCCTTCCCTTTTATCCATCTATCCCTCTCTCTATCCCTCTCTTTCCCCCTTTTACTCTCTCTCCCTCTCTCTCCTTATATCCCTCTATCCCTCCCTCCCCTTCTCTTCCCCTCTCACCCCCTCTCTCTCCCTCGCTCTCTTTCTCTCTCTCTATTAGGATTAAAAGACTTCTTGATGATCTTAGAGTTACTGATGCTAAGGTATTAGTTACTGCCGCTAAGCATAAATTAGTGTTGTTAGTAATCTTAATGAAAAATATGCTAAGTAGTTAGTACTGCTAGTTACTACTACTAGTGTAAGTTACTACTACTAGTGTATATTACTACTGCTAGTAATGTTAGTACTATTAGAGTAAAGTTAGTACTGCTAGTGTAACTTAGTACTGCTAATGAAGATTGAAGAAAACTTTCTAAGTAGTTAATGATGCTTGTACACAGTTAGTGCTGCTGGTATAAAGTTACTACAGTTGGTGTTGAAAGTTAATGCTGCTGGTATAAAAGTTACAACTGCTAAAAGATTACAGCTGCTGAAAGGATAAAGACTGCTCAGAGAAAAGATTGCTTATGTAACATGTATGAGATATTTTTGTAAAAGATACGTATAAGTTATTTGTTTAGAAGATCATGATAACTTAGGAAAATATTATAATCCTATTAGGACTCCTTGGTGTATAAAAGGAGATCCTAGGGTATAGAGTTCTATGTTTAATCTGTGTGTTCATTAGAATTACTATTTCATTGAATAGTTCTTTTTATATTAAAGATTAGATTTCGCATAATCTTTAGTATTATCAAACAAAGTTTCTATCATAGTTGTGTAGGATTTATATTGCATAACTAAACCTTACACAAGCTAAGGAATTCAAGATCCATTGAAGTAGGATCAACAAGTGGTATCAGATCTTGTTGCTTTGAGAAACTTTGCTAAGAAGATATGGATCAAGATTCAGTACATATGGTGGCTGCATCAAAAGTGCATATGCTCAAACCTGGTGAGTATAAGATTTGGAGGATGAGGATGGAACAATACATCTAGATGGTTGATTATTCTCTATGGGAAGTCATAGAGAATCGTAATGCACCTCCAATAACAAAACTTGTTGAAGGTGTTGAGACTATAATTGCTCCTTCAACTGCTGAAGAAAAGGCACAAAGGAGGTTAGAGCTAAAGGCTAGAAGTACTTTATTGATGGGCATCCCTAATGAACATCAATTGAAGTTTAACTCTATTAAATATGCCAAGTCTTTACTGCAGGCTATTGAGAAAAGGTTTGGAGGGAATGCTGCTACTAAGAAGACTTAGAGGAATCTTCTAAAGCAGTAGTATGAAAACTTTACTGCATCTAACTCAAAAGTATTAGATCAAACCTTTGATAGTCTTCAAAAGCTTATCAGTTAGTTGGAGATTCATGGTGAAAGTATCTCATAAGAATATGTGAATCAGAAGTTCTTAAGAAGTCTGTCACTAGATTGGAACACACATACCATTGTATGGAGGAACAAGCCTGAGATAGATACATTAACCTTGGATGATCTTTACAACAACCTGAAGATCTATGAACCAGAGGTCAAAGGGGCATCAAGCTCAAACATAAATACATAAAACGTAGCCTTTGTGTCTTCAAATAGCACCAGCAGTACAAATGGAGCAGTTAATACTGCTCATGGTGTTACAACTGCTAGCACTTAAGCCACTGCTGTTAACTCAACAACAATTGATAACTTGAGTGATGCTGTTATCTATGCTTTCTTTGCAAGTCAACCAAACAGTCCACAACTTAAGAATGAGGACTTGCAACAAATTAATCCTATTGATTTTGAAGAGATAGAATTGAGGTGACAGATGGCTATGCTAACAATGAGGGCAAGGAGATTCTTGAAGAACACTGGAAGAAAGCTTACTGTGAATGGTACAGAAACCATTAGGTTTGATAAGTCCAAGGTGGAGTGTTACAACTACCACAAAAGGGGACACTTTGCAAGGGAGTGCAAGGCTCCAAGGAACCAAGAATACAGGAATAGGGAGAACACAAGGAGTGTGCCTATGGAGACAACTACTTCCAATGCTTTAGTCTTATGTGATGGTCTTGGTGATTATGATTGGAGTGATCAAGCAGAAGAAGGTCCAACTAACTTTGCACTCATGGCTTACTCTTCTAACTCTGAGGTATCTACTGATTTAAACTGTTCATCATCTTGTTTAGAAAATATTAAAATTCTTAAAGAACAAAATGTTGATCCTAATCATTGATCGATTCTTTAGATTGTCTAAGGTTAAATTACCTTGGATAAATCTAAAATAACTTGTTGTAGAAACTTTGTTTGTATATTAAAGTGTATGCGGAATCTACACCTTAATACCTAGAAGAATTATGAATAAAATAGTAATCTTGAACAAACAAGATATAACCAAACACTCCAATATTATTATATTAATAATACGAGTACTCTTCACTAGTACTAGGGTTTACAACCTTGAAGCTTCTTTTAATCGACTTGACAACTATGAAAACTTATATGCAAAACTGATCTCTCAACTAATGCCTTTAGGGCTCCTTTTATAGACTAAGGAGTCTCTAGTCGGCTTACCAATACATTCCTAATGAATATCTTATATCTTTTCTAAAACATAAACGTATCTTTTAATTAATCATTATGTATTCTTGTACATAAATATCTAATCATTATATTCAATAGTTTCTTGTTCTCCAAACAATCTTTATCTCTTTAATCCGTCTTTTATCCTCTTAATAGTAGAAAGTCTTCAGCAGTTGTAATTTTTCACCAAGCTAGCACTAATAAACTCAAGCATTTGTAATATTAGTACTAGCATAGTACTAAATTGTTTACTCACTGTAGTAACTTGTACTAGCAGTCTTAATATTACTACTAGCAAACACTAACTCTTAGCTTTATATTTTGTCTTTCAACACTGAGCAGTCTTAACTGTAATAACAGCAAAACTTTATGCTATCAGCTACTAAATGATACGTAACAGTAGTAACTAGTAGTGGTAAAATTTTATACTACCAGTACTAACCATTAGATAAATTTCCATTATGTACGTACCGGAGCAAGTAAGTAGTAACTTCTAAAGAATCCATGAAGTCTTTAAGTCCCAACAATCCTCCCCTTACTTGTAGTATCTTTTCTGAATCTTCAAGCTTCTTCTTTAAAAGTCTTCATCATACTCAGGAAGATGCATTCAAACCTTTCATTGACCTTTTTGCTGCTTTACCATAAGCTTTAGCAGCTGATAGCACATCTCATTTTGATGATCAGTTTGAAGTTTCTTGTTTAGCATATTGGTGATGGTTATTGGTGTGAGGGGATATCTCTTTTCAACCAACATAAAAATGTAGAGATTATCAAACCTTACAAAGTGAACTCTAGATGAATCAATCAACTTCCAAATGGTCACCCTGTATCCTTGTAAAATTCTCCATACGGATAATAAGTAGAAGAATTGCACTTAGTTATACTTTACACCAAATCAAAATATGTTAGAATATATTAGAATCTGATATTTATAATCTAATTCTAACTTCTAACATCCCTTAAAGCTAGAAAAGACGAGCCATTTTTTGTATAAAAAGATATTAGAATCTGATATTTTTAAATGATAAGAATTGCAACTTAGTTATACTTTACTACAAAATCAATTTCAACTGAATTGCTTGTTATCAATATAGGTCCAAAGTTCAAATTGTACATTCATATCATATTAATGATACAGTCAATAGATACTCCAGATTGTGCAACTTGGTTGTTTAGTGATGTTTTTTTCCTAACATTTTGAGCATCACATGACGTTTATGAGTAACAATTTCATCTCTCACAACCATGTACTCCTACTCAAAGTGTCTACTCTAATTCATTGAGTTTAATACGCTCACTAGCAAGACTAACACGAATGCTCTGACAATTTAGCTCTTAAACATTAACGAAAGCAATGAGATTAGCAGCTGGTCTTGATACTAAAAGATTACAGGTGTGCAGTTAAAAAAGATGCAGACGGATATTATTTCTAACCTGTCCATCCATGGCTTTCATGGCCTCGTTGGCCGATTCATCGGTATCGTAGTTCATGAAACCAAACCCCTTGGACCTCACTGACTCTTTGTTAGTAATGAAAAAGAAAAAAAGCTGAAATAATGGCTTCTGAAGCTGTTTCAAGTTTCATCTGTTAAAATTGAAAATATATCCGCCGGTGAAAAAGTGACACCAGTTTGTGGCTTCTACTCATAGCAAGAAAACAAACAAACAGTGAACTTGGTTTCTCACTACTCGCCCTTTCTTGCTTAAAACCATCGATTAATGGCTCTAAAGCTGAAAAAAGATGTCTCAGAATTCCAAGCTGAAATTATGACCCTCAAATTTACCCAGTACAAATGAGATCATTGATATAGCAATTCTATATACGTAAAATAAAAAATATAAAATATTATGGAAAATTACCAATTTACCCTTGAGGACAAAGGTGAAAAGGAAATTCTTCAAAATATATATAATATAATATAATACGTATATTAACCGGGAAGTATGATTCCCCGGGTCGTTTCCCCAACGATTTATGAAATTGAATCCACGTTTGATGTTCGGACAATGATTTGAATTGGAAACAAAGGAATATTTGATTATCTACTTTTTAAAAATTAAAATTAACAAATTCTAACAATTAAGCATGAAGACAAATAACGGGAAATCAAAATTTAACTAAAAACGCAAAACGGGACCCCTAAACGGAGGTCAAAAACCCTAAATTTCTAAAAATAAACCTAACTTAAATTTTTCTTTTTAAATGGACTCTATTTGACTAAAAAGTAAGTTTAAAGAAAACTAGAGCAAAAACGGAGGTGTTTAAAGCTAAAAACGCGAAGAAAACGAGAACCGGACTCGAAACCCGTTCTTTAAAAAGTGAACTTTCGCAAAAATGACCCTACGAAAGTTTTTCTATTTTTCCTAAGTATAATATGATAAAATAAAATTTTCTAAAAAAGAAAAATATTTTTTTGATTTTTATTTAATTTTTAATGATTAAAAAACTGTTTTAAAGAAAATAAATGATAAAAAATAGAAAACAATTTTGGAAAAATGTGAAAAAATACAGAAAAGTGGATTAAGGTAAGCTGGATTTAGGAAAAATAAAAGCTAGAAAAATGGGCTTATAAATAAGCCGAAATAAGCTGAAAACAGCTTATGGGCTTATTGGACTAAAAGGCCTATATTAAATAAATATTGCAACTCACTACCGGATGAGCTATTGTAGCATACCGGTAGTGAGTGTGTGTTATAAAGGGTTGAACTGGGTAGAGGTCCCGGGTTCGAGCCTTGCTCACCCGGGCTTCCCTAGTTCCCCTTTTTTTTTGAAAAACTTAAAAAACAAAGTTGTTGATAAGCTATATACTAACAAGTTTTGTAAAAGAAGCTTTTTATAAAACCTAATTAATAAGCTGGAAAATGCTTATTTAAAACAGACTTGAACTTTTTACTTTTAAAAACTAAACTAACCTTACTGTGATTATAAGCTAATAAGCTAAACTAAAGATGAATAAGCTATGAATAACTGAAACTAAACAATTAAGAAACAAGTAGAGAATAAGAATAAGCTAAGAGATTTGAGCTTATTAGCTCAATAAGCTAAATGCAACTGACTCAGTTTACACTGAGTCATGCAGTCCTAAGTAGCCTACTTTGGGCTTAAAAATAAGCCATCTAAAAGATCCTTATGGTGATAAGCTTGATAAATCTAGAAAGTAGACTTGGAATACTACTCAGAAAAGCTTTTAAAAATCATTTTGAAACTTATATAGTCTAAGAAAAAGTTAAATGAAAACAGCTGTTGCACAAAATTGAAAACTTTCAAAACTCTTGTAAAATGAAAAAGTTCCAGTTTGCAGTCTAAAAACAGATATTGAAATAAGCTTTAAAGGCAAAATTAAGCTTTGAAGAATTGAGATTGGACTACAAGCTAGCTGTGCATCAAAGTTGAAAAGTTAAAACTGACTTATACTAACTTAATTTTTAACTTAAAAAGGCTGTTTGACTAATAAAGTCTACTGATGCATTTAACAGTTGAACTTAAATCCTTGATGCACAATGACAGCCTACTTGAAACTTTCTACTGCATTTCCTAACTCTTTTATCAACTAGAATGATGAACTACAAGTACCTAAACCTAAGTCCAACCAAATAAGCTAGGTGACTTAACTAACTCCTAACAGATTCAAATATTGAGAACTATTGAACTAAAACTTGAGATTTAACCATTAAAAATTGTTTAAACTTAATCCTAAGACCTAATCTAAGCTAGGTAAAACTGACCCAATGACCTGAACCCATTTGAACAACCAAAATGACCCGTTTTCAAGTTAATGCCAAACACCCCTTTAACTTTTGAATTACAACTTAAAAATTAAATCAGACCCTAATAAGCTATAAAAAGCAAAAACAGATTGTTAACTAAACATATTTAAGACAAATAAGCAGTTATCAACAGAAATTAAGTACTAATAAGCAGTAAAATAAGCTAAGCTATTTTTTTAGGTTTTTAACAGTTTATGAAGAAAAACAACTAAAAATGAGTTTTAAGCTAAAATTTAACTAAATAAGCATCAACTAAGTATAATAAGCACAGATAAGCTATTTCTAACAATCACAAGCTAAAAATAAGCAGAATTAAGCAAATAAGCATTAAAATAGTAATTAAGCAGAAAATTAAAAAGAGTAAGAGTACCTTTGTCCTTTGCTTAAACAAGGACTGGATTGCTCAAATGAGCTTATTCTACAAGCTCTGGCTTATTAGGAATAAGCCAGTAAGTCCATAAACCCATCCATGTTTGGCTTATCATCCCTTAGTCAAAAGCTTTGGAAATTTGAGAGT
>BQNB010199140.1:0-11083 GCA_026074375.1 Tanacetum coccineum
CAGTTTTTGTCTGTTTTTGGTCATTTAAGCTCGTTTTTAGAGGTAAAAGATATGTGTAATTAAGCACTTATCAACTGACTTTGGCTTCGGATTGACTTTGTCTTTTCCATCCTGTGCTTAGTTTGGTCATTTTTGGCTTTCTTTTTGAATATCCGTTCCTGCATAATTCAAAAGCAAAACATACAAATACAATGTATTTTTGGTACGTTTTTAGCATATAAGTCCGTTTTTAATGGAAAATGGTATGTGTAATTAAGCACATACCACACGAACTTCCCCTGAAGCTAATATAAATGAAGAACTTCCCCTGAATTCATGCACTCTTCCTCTTTTTGTCATAATCAAATAGGAGTGCATGTAGATGGTAAAACAAATAAACAAAAATAAGCTTCCCCCTAAACGAACATGTTTACCATCTTTTGAACCTTGAACTTATTAAGCTCCAAACAGTAATCATTAAGAAGATCATCTAGGTGCGCTTCCATCATTCTTACTTACGTGACCACGCAATTATCAGCTTAGTTGTATCGTACAACTCTACGAGACTGTAACAATCGTCCACTCGTGTTCAAACTTTCGTTAACACGCGATCAACTGTTACCTAATAAAAAGTAGCCCATGTTCACGTAATTCTGCAAAATGAAATAGTCAACTTATCAAATACGTAGGCGGCACAATGCCTGCAATCTTAAGTGTCCATCAACTTATGTCTATCAAAAGAGTGTCCTTGTCGCATATTTGAACAAAATCCGCTGCATCGAATGTGCATACCCATTTCAAAAACTATTGCACCAAATGTCATCAAAAAAATAATCACCAATACGAGCCTTTATCCACATCATCGTCCGAGATCCAAACACGTCCAAAAGTGTGTGTCGTCCGATATCTGTCAACACTAGCGGTACATACTAGTTATATCGGACAAAGCAAGCGGTACTATCAAACGGTACAAACTTAAAAACTACCATTTTAGTGACCAACTTTCTGTCCTAAAACTGTCACTAACCAGCGGTACAAACCAACAACCAGTAGTACTAACTCGTTTCTTCTGGCGGTACTAAAATAATACGAGCAGTACTAAGTGAAACAAGCGTGAATCCTTGGCAGCTTTTTACTCTTGTCACAATCACACAATATCTGCTATTCTTTAAATATGTCATGCTTCATGAAATCAATCATGAAAACTAATTCGACTTGCAATAATCATGTCGATCTAGTTCCTCCAAGTCATACTCACTACATCTCAGCTAGGGTTCATTGTTGGGCACGTACGTCGAACCTCCTCACCAAAGCTAGTCGAAAAAATAATAATACTCACCCGTTATTATTACCAGATGTAATTAGCAGCTTGCAGACAACTATCATCTTCATAACATATTACGAATCTCAAAGCTTTCATTCTTGAATCACAAAACAAAACTTAAAAATAATACCTTTTCTGCAGCCAAATTCGTCATAGCATAACTTTTTATCAAAAGCTTATCTTGACGATCGCTCCGGTCAGATTGTAGATATATGTGTGTAGAACCTTCAGTTGAAATTTCATGACGATCCAACGGTTAACGAATGAGTTATGACCGTTTTACCATGGCTGCCCAGAAAGTGACGAACATAAAAACCCTAAACGGATTTTAAGGATTCTTCTTTGTTCTTCGACCATAAAACCTTGAATCCTAGATATCAAGAGCAACCCGCTCTAATACCACATGTTGAAAATTGATCTAGCTCATCTAGGATATCATAACCATGATCCAGCGGAATAACAAATAAAACAATCATAGTTAAGAACAAGGTGTTACTAATAAACGTTAAGCCTTTCATTGTATTTGATCAGGATACAAAGGCTTACTATACTACTAAGCTACTAATAAGCTAACTATAATCCTAGGCGTCTTACAAAGACTTGACGCCTAGAGTACACACACACACCTTTAGGTTTACATTGTGAATTGAATGAATCATAAACCTAGACGCCTACCCCTCTTTATATACTAGAGGGGTTAGGGTTTACAAGACAAGATAAGATCAAATAAAATTAGGAAACTATAAATCAGCATTAAATACTATTTGACTAATCTTCAATCAGCATTAATGTTATTCCAGCTTTGTCTTGTAGATCCTCCATCTTTAATATGTTTTGTCATAATCAACTCAAAGTATAATTCCTAACAACATATAAATACTTTAGTCAACTCTAGAGGGTTTGACTAACCAGCTCAAGTCACGGTTGTCACAGTATCCCCTCCTTAAAGAAATTTCATCCCAAAATTTAACTAGTAGGTTCAACAGCACAATCAGCAAACAATCGGGGATACTTAGCTTTCATATGGTCCTCACGTTCCCACGTGAACTCAGGGCCACGCTTTGAATTCCAACGAACTTTAACGATTGGAATCTTACTACGTTTCAAACTCTTAACCTCACGGTCCATAATTTCTACGGGTTCCTCAACAAAACAAAGGGTTTTGTCAATCTTGATCTCGTCTAGTGGCACATGCAGATTTGTATCCGCCAAACATTTCTTCAAATTTGACACATGAAATGTGTCGTGCACGCTACTCAACTCTTCTGGCAATATTAACCGATAAGCTATAGGGCCGATCCTTTCAAGGATTTCAAATGGTCCTACATACCTTGGTGCCAACTTACCTTTCTTTCTAAAACGTATCATGCCTTTCCAAGGCGACACCTTCAGTAACACTTGATCCCCAACCTCAAACTCTAGTGGCTTGCGCCTATTATCAGCATAGCTCTTTTGACGATCTCTCGCCGCTTTGAGCTTTTCCTTTATCAAGACTACCTTATCAGTCGTCTCTTGCACTAATTCCGGTCCAATCAATCTACTTTCTCTAATTTCAGCCCACAAAACGGGCGACCTACATTTCCTTCCATACAGTGCCTCGAACGGAGCACATTGAATGCTTGAATGGTAACTATTATTAAAAGAAAATTCAGCTAATGGTAGGTGAACATCCTAACTGCCACCAAAGTTGTTCACACACGCTCTTAACATATCTTCCAATGTCTGAATTATACGCTCACTTTGTCTATCCATCTGAGGATGATAAGCCATACTGATATCCAATCGCATCCCTAAATCTTTATGTGATATTTTCCAGAATCGCGATGTAAACCGTCCATCCCGATCCAAAATAATCGACACGGGCACTCCATGTCGTGCGACGATCTCATCAATGTATAACCTTGCTAACTTCTCCATACTATAATCCTCACGTGTCGCCAGAAAATGAGCTGACTTGGTCTGTCTGTCGACTATTACCCATATAGTATCATGCCCACTCTTCATTCTAGGTAGCTTCGTGATAAAATCCATAGTGATATTATCCCATTTCCACTCGGGTATCTCATGTTGTTACAATAATCCTGAATGCTTTTGATGCTTGGCTTTCACTTTTGAAAAAGTTAAACATTTGCTAACATACGTAGCGATATCCCTCTTCATACCCGGCCACCAATACATATCTCAAAGATCATGGTACATCTTATCTACTCCCGGATGCACATAGTACCTAGTCTGATGAGCTTCATCCATGATTATGATTCTTATGCCTCCCACTAATGGAACCCATATATGATCCATAAAGTATAAGCTCTTATCTTCTTTCCTTTCCATCTGCTGGTCTAATCCCTGTAATCTTTCTGGTGGCGCATTCTCTTCCTTGAATGCCTCACTCTGGGCTACCAGTATCATTCTTTTAACTTCGGACTGAATGGTCATAGCCATTGCTCGTACACTTCTAGGTTTTACTCGCTCTTTCCTACTTAAGGCATCAGCTACTACGTTCGCCTTACCTGGATGGTAGCGAATCACACACTCATAGTCGCTGAATAACTCAATCCATCTCCTTTGACGCATATTCAATTCCTTCTGATCGATTATATGTTGAAGGCTCTTATGATCTGTATAATTGACACTCTTCGTTCTGTACAAGTAATGCCTCTAAGTCTTAAGAGCAAACACTACTGCTCCCAACTCTAGGTCGTGTGTTGTATAATTCTTCTTATAGATCTTTAATTGTCGTGATGCATAGGCGATTACCTTGCCTCTTTGCATGAGTACACAACCTAACCCTTGATTTGATGCGTCACAGTAGACTACAAAATCTTTAATTCCATCAGGTAACAACAGTATTGAAGCATTACATAAATTATCTTTCAAAGTCTAGAAAGCCTCTTCCTGCTCTGCGCCCCACTCATACTTCTTGTTTTTATGAGTCAACGAAGTAAGGGGTTTAGCAATCTTAGAAAAGCTCTTGATAAAATGTCAGTAGTACCCAGCTAACCCTAAAAATGATCATATATCAGACGGTGTTGTAGGAGCTTTCCAGTTCTTTACTGCCTCTATCTTACTTGGGTCCACATGAATACCGTTATGATTGACCACGTGACCGAGAAAATGCACTTCTTGCAACCAAAACTCGCACTTGGTAAACTTAACATACAACCTCTCCTTCTTCAGTAGCTCCAACACCAACTTAAAATGAACCTCATGATCCTCCTTAGTCTTTAAGTAGATCAAGATATCATCAATGAAGACCGCTGGTGCATTGGTTAACCCAAAAGGCATAACCGTAAACTCAAAGTGTCCGTATCACGTTCTGAACGTAGTCTTTAGGATATCCTCCTCATTCACTCTAAGATAATGATAACCCGACCTAAGATCTATCTTCGAGAAATAACGTGCTCCTTGTAATTAGTTGAATAAGTCATCAATCCTGGGAAGAAGGTAACGGTTCTTGACGGTCAACTTGTTCAATTTGTGGTAGTCTATACACATGCGCATTGAACCGTCCTTCTTCTTAACAAACAACACCGAGGCTCCCCACGGAGAATGACTTGGCCGAATGAAACCCTTATCTTGTAATTCTTAAAGTTGTTCAGACAACTCTTGCATTTCCGAGGGTGCTAGTCGATATGGAGGCTTTGAAACCAGCGTCGCTCTAAGAATTAAATCTATGCGGAACTCAACTTGTCGTTGCAGTGGTAACCCGACAAGTCTTCTGGAAATACATCAGTGAAATCTCATACAATGGGAATATCACTCAACTCTGGTTCCTCTGCCTTCGTGCTCATCAGTGTTTTCGTGCCTCCTAAAGTACGTTCCCATTGAACATGAAGTATCTCACCACCTTTTAATGGTATCCTAACCACCTTCTTTCAAATTCTTCTTTCTTACCATATCCAGGGCTTACAATACTAGGTTTTACATTTAGTAAGGGCGCAAACTTAGTGGAAATAAAACTAAAATCAGCTCCAGAATCAAAAAGTACAGTAGCAAAGTGATCGTTTAAAGAGAAAGTACCTGTCACAACGTTAATATCCTACAGAGCATCGACTGCATTAACACTGAAAGCCCTTCCTCCAGCTTGGTTCCCATTGTTCCGGGTGTTTCGGTTTCCCTCCAAAGTTAGACGGTTTCCTGCTTGTCCAGGTGCTCGGTTCAACTTAGGACAAGTATTGCGAAGATGTTCGGAGCTCCCTCATTCATAACAAACCCTTTGAATATCTCCCATTCTAACAGCACTAACTGGCGCCACCTGTTTAACCGGTGCCCGACAATCTCTAGTTCTGATAGTTCAAACACAACCTACAAGGTCCACCTTCTGGATGATAAGTAGAACACTTAGCATACTTAGAATATGAGCTTACATTTTCATTTCTAGGAGGGGCTGTCGCCACAAATCCTTTTCCCACTTTTGCCTTCTTATTATCTTTCCATGAACCTCCTTGTTTACTTGTTTCTTCCACTTCCTTTCTTTTGTTGCTATTCCTTGTCAATGTACCACAATGGACCGCCTCATTAGTAAGTATCCCGGCCTTAAGAATAGCACTCTGTATCGTGGTTGGTTGATTTGCTCAGAGCATTCCACGAATTTAAGGTGGCAATCCATTTATATACCTCCCAATGCGCTTCGATTCAGGAGTTACCAAGTATGGAACTAGTTTGGCCAACTCATGGAACCGATCAGTATACCCTGCATGATTAGCCCCAACCATAGTATGATTCCAGAATTCAATCTCCAACTTCTTCATTTTGTTACTTGGACAAAACTCTTCCACAAGCAACGCCTTGAAATCAACCCATGACATACCTATTGCAGCCTTATGACCCCTTGCCTGAACCTGGGTGCTCCACTAAGTCAAGGCCTTATTTATGAACGAACTTGCAGCATACTTCACTTTTTGATTTTCTGCACATCCACTATTTTCTATCACAGACTCTATTTTCTCAATCCACCTAGTAAGTGCTACCGCACCACCTTTCCCATCATTGTCTCGGGGATTACAAGCCAAGAATGTCTTATAGGAACATCCATTGTTCCCACCATTCCTACCATTTCCACCATTTCTACCATTTCCACCATTAGCATTTGCATTGTTCACATTGTTGGTTACTTGGGTGATGATTTGAGGAAGGATGGTTTGCAATTGTTTCGCATTGATAGGAGCAATGTCGGGGTTCTCATCATTGCTAGGACCGCTTCTTCGGGATGGAGCCATTTCTATAAGAGATAAAATTTATATACATTAGACGATATAATAAGGATTTCTAATCCCATAATATTATCATACTTTACACATTACCATATGCGTACAAGTATATCCAACACATAACATGTCAACATTAATCCATGTAATCATACTTGCAAGTCCACTTGTGTTGTGGCGCATGTATAATTATGTTGGCCACCATAATTATAGATGCCCCTTTTTCACAAATGTACTCCCTCCTATAACGATACTTCTATAGGTTAACACACCACATAACGCATAATTTAAATCATTCAACTCATCACAAGCGGAAATAATCCGACAAATACTTAAGTCATAATATTAAAATACTTGAAAATTCAAAAGTCTAAAGTAACATTCCTAAACATGGATCCAACCATACGAAAACGAACTAAAATTTTAAAAACATAAAACATGATGGATAGTCGGGTAACACATAGGCGGGATAGCTAAAATGAATCTGGTTTGGGTCGAACGCCAATCTCACAAGTATCTTCTATCTCCTTACACTTGGGTTTACTCCTTGCTGTGGACTCAAGATCTGACTCTACATCATCGTTAATTGCTACATAACCTGGAGGCTCGGAGTTTGATCCTATTTCTGACACCTCTTTTTCCTCTTTTTCATCCTCTTCTTCATCCTCTTCTTCCTTAGATGATGTGTATCCAGGGAATTCAAAGATTGTGCCATCCTTTGAAATCATTCGCATTTCCTTCTTCATGATCCATTCTCCTTCCAATTCATTCATGATCAACTTTTCCTTAACTCGGCACGTATACAGTTCAATAGGTATTCGGCATTTACGGTTCATCCGTTTTATTCTAAGCCCCGTCTCTGGGTTTGTATAGCGCTTACGTCCAGTTGGGAAAATGGTTCTCCAACGAAATTTCTTAAGGGTAGGGGGAGACATAACTAAAATAATAATAATGTATTATTATTAGTATATATTATATTAGATAATAATAGACAAAATAGGATAATTAAAACTTTCGAATAAGCGAGAAAATATAATACTTACGTAATAAAACACTTAAACCTTAATATGCAGCTATATGAAGGACTCCTAGGTTATAGTCTAGGTCAAACCACCTACTTCTCTATAACAAAAGGCTCTGATACCAATCTGTCACACCCCGCCAAGGCAGAAACACGAGGCGTAACATCATAGGTATCATCACAACACAATGGTGTCAATAATAGAGAAAACTAAATGCATTAAATAAAATGAAAATGGACGCAATGTGTCATGACAATACCAAACATAAGAAAAAGGAGTCTTGTATTGAGGTAAAAGAGTCACTCCAATACAAAGACATAACGAAATAATCCAAAACCTAAAACAATTATGTAATCAATTCAAACAAACACAAAAGGAAAACTAGGGAAACTCCGCATGCAAGCCTACGGTCTCACTAGCCAATCTTCCTAACTTCACTTTCCTCATGATGCTAACCTAAAAATGATGCTTAAAACATCAACAATAATATTGGTGAGAGTCATAGATTTTAGACACGCAATAATACTCGCTTTTACTGTGATTATCAAGACAAATTAGGACAAAAATGAACTATCATGAACTTATGCCAACACGCAACCAAAATCAAATCAACATAATCACATACTTAATTTCACATTCGGGCTTAGAATAGCTGGCACTATAAGCAACCAAGCTCACCCAGAATGTATCACACAACATATCACATTGGGTAGGCGTACCCATCCGATCCCACTGAGTAGGCATACTCATCCGATCCTAAATCAATATCACAAATCACACTGAGTAGGCGTACTCATCTGATCCCAAATCAATATCACAATAACAACAGAGGTAGGCGTACTCATCCGATCCCATTCAATATCAACATGTATCACATAGTCATATAACAGTCATGTAATGTCCATACACAATTAAAACACATAATCACAGCAATGAAACATTTCAAAACATTTGCATCATTTCCATCCCAAGAAAAACTTAGAAAAATGAGACTAGGAAACTCACCTGATGCACAACTACTTCACGAATTCCTTAAAATCAACTAAACATAAATAAAACACGTGTTACACGCGATTAGGCTAAATGCCCAAGACGATTTAACAATCAATTGATGGACTACTAAGTTTATATTATGTTTACAAACCCTTTACCATACTCTCATACCTTACTTATACCCTAATACTCTTAAATCCCTTATTCGAGTTTTCTAGTTTTCGCAGAATTTTGTAGTCATTTTAAAGACCACAATAAAATACTAAATCACAAAAATGAACTTTTCTCCTTTCATTCCCTATCTTCCCAATGGGTTATGAACTACTATGATTTTTTAGAAAAAATAAAATAATTCGGATCTGATTCAATCATCAAAAAGTTTAGCTTGATCAGACCCATTTAAACACTTAGGAAAATTCTAGAAAATCATACACATCATGAACTTGCTACAATAGCAATCCAATAAATTAAAAAGATGTTTTGAAAAGGTTTTTTGACTCTCACAAACACTAACCAGAATTGCCCTAAAAACTCAGATTCGAAAACAGAATCTTGTAAAATTATTTTGACTGACTTCCACTCACTTTTATCAAAACCTTTCGGGGCCGGACTTTTTGGAAACTAAACTCTTTGAACTTCACTTTAGGCACAAGATTCAACCAAAAACTCGTTTTTATCATTGAGATATCATTCAATCAACACGACCCCAAAATTCAGCCAAACCCTAACTTTTAATTTAACGCGATCTAACCTAAACCGTTTACACCCGCATGCTCTAAATCTAATCCCGGACACTCCCATATAGTTTTATATCATTAATTTACAGAAAATTTATGAACCATAATTATTCCATCGATTTAATTGTTACGTAATTAAAACAAAGATTAGAACCGATATATGATTAAAAGTATAAAAAATGAACTGATTTAAAATTTAACAAGAGATAAACCTTGAATTCTTATAAGCTTCAAAAATTAAAAATGGTGGCTAGGGTTCAGCTTTTAGTCGACACAAGGAATGAGAAAAAAAAACTGAATTTGTTTTATAAAAACCCAAGTTAGAGTCCTAGTAGAATTGAGCTTTTGTTCCATCTTTTCCCCTCTTTTAGGCTGGTCCAACAAACACCCCCTTAAGTAATATTAGATAATTTTTTTTATGTTTTTATATAATTTTGAAATACATATGCATATATATGTTATTTATATATATTTTTATAAAAACTATATTTATTACATATTTACTTAAAACACTTATTAAATAAATACACCTAACTTAAAATAAAAACACTTACACTACTTATTAATTGTCCAAATTATTTTTATTTATTAATTCATAAATAAATTATAAAATCTCAATTCACTAATTAATCTCAACTCGAAAGTAACGATTTCACACTTCATTAATTTTATCGGCGATAAAATAATGAAAATCACTATACTTCCGAAATCACCATCACATACGAAATGAAATGACTAAATCATTTATTTCCACTATCAAAACTCATATAATAATACATATATCAAACCACATAAATCACCAAGTCGACTTACACACACGAATCAAAACACATAAAGCTAGGCAAGTTAACTCTAACGGTTAAACTAACCTCGATAAATCATGGTTGTCATAGTCTCCCCTCCTTAGGGTAATTTTGTCCCGAAATTTAATCGTTTCTACTGTTAACAATTTTTCTTACCCACGCGAGAGTACAAATAGCATCATAACAGCTATAAGCGAAGAGAACATCGAACTACACGAGTCTCACCTGTCTTCGAGGAAACTCGTCAAAACCCTTAAGTTGTGTAACAACTTGATCCATAACTCAACCCCGTAACTCATCAAACAAGAATTGTCTTGAAAGTTGAAGAAATGGCTCGAATTCAGGTTTACTCAATATATAACTTTAACCAAACCACCTTAGAATATTTAAGGGTGCCCTAAAGTCTGCCAGTAACCCTATGTATCCAGCTTTAATTAGTACTTCCAACGATAGCTTGCTCAACGAGCAAGTGTGGATACTTAGTTTTTATGAAATCCTCATGAACTCGCTTCGAGTTCCAATGGACTTTAACTATCGGAATCCTACTACGCTTCAAACTTTTAACCTCGTGATCGATAATCTCAACAGGTTCTTCAATAAAAATTTGTCTACCTTAATTTCTTATAAAGGCACATGCAGATTTGCATTCGCTAAATACTTCTTTAAATTTGAAACACATCAAGTACACTACTCAATTATTGAGACAATCTTAATCAATAGGCTATATGACTGATCCTTTCAACGATCTCAAATGGTCCTACATACCTTGGTGCTAACATGTCTTTCTCTCCAAACGCACTACACCTTTCTAAGACGACACTTCCAGTATCACTTTATCACCAACTTTAAACCCTAACTGTTTACGCCTATTGCCAACATAGCTATTTGGCAATCTCTATCAGTTGTCTCTTGTACCAATTCTAGTCCAATCAACCAACTTTCTCTATTTTTAGCCCAAAGAACAGGTGACCTACACTTCTTTACATACAATGCTTCATATGGAGCATATCGAACACTC
>BQNB010199146.1:0-11083 GCA_026074375.1 Tanacetum coccineum
AAATTAGACAATAATGTCATTAAAAAAATTATAAAAGTTTATATTAGTATTTTAGTCGTGATTTATAAAATAACATATTATAAGTTAATGTTTCATTTTCCTTGACGGTTTTAGTTAAAATATTTATATCGTTTGTAAAAGTATAGTTTTTGATTATTCACATGGTTATTGTATATTTATAATTTGATAAATATATAAAGACTATATAACTTTGTCCTTTTATCGGATTTTTAAGATAGTAGAAATTTAAGAGAAAAATTACTAAGTATATAGATTTTTAGAAATTTTAGCATGACCTTGCCGTTTATACAACGTTTCCATGTACCTAAAATACATTATTTCCTCTTTTCCATCAATCAATAGCACAAGTATTTTCGCGTCCCATAATTAGTAATTTGTCAAATTTATATATATATATTAAATATAAGTAACACCAAACACACCCTTATTTAGGGGCTGTTGTCCCAAACACCCCTAATAGGCCATAAACTCAGAAACAAACACCCCTATATGGGCTGTTATCCATAAATCCAAACGCCCTTAATGGCAGATTTACATGCAAATCCAAACACTCATTTAGACCGCGTTTTTACATCGGAAAATCAATTAATAACCGGAAATGATTTGTAACAATTAGATTAGCAAATGGGGAATCACCACCACAAGCCCGACACCACCATGGTGCGGCTGTGGTGGTCACAGTGGGTTTGGCCGCCACCACAGTGGTGGTTTCAGGCGGCTGACCACCCAAGGCATCCCATGGGGTTGCGCCATCATAGCCCGACACCACAAGGTGCGGCTATGGTGGCGGTATCATCGTCCGACCGCCACCACGATGGTGGTTTGGCGGCAGATAGCCCCTATTCGACATAAACCATGACTAAATCAACCACTAAATTAAATATCTCATTTTACAATCGATGTAACCACCATGCACGGAAAACGAGGTAAGAAAAAGAGATCTTCGAATGCTTGTGGTGGTTTATGGCGGCTGTAACAATGGAATGAAGGTGGTGGCGTGACAGTGGTGGTGGATCTGTGGTGGAAAAGCGGAAGGGTGTCACGGCTGTTGGAGATAGTGGGATGGTCGTGGTGGTGGTGCGTCGGAGGTTGTGAGATGGTGGTGGAGGAATGGTGAGGATGGTGTTCGGTGAAGGTTGGTGGTATCGTGGAGTGGTGTAGGCGGCTGAGATGGTGATAAAGGTGGGACGGAGATGGAGATAACAAGGTGGTGACGGTGAGGATGGCAGCGGCAGGTGGCCAGAATAGTTTTTCGATGGCCGGAATACGCCATGGCGGCGCCGGAAAAACTAACTAGAGAGAGTGTGTATGTTTAGGTTTTGTAATGATATGGTTAACCCTAATATTAGGATTTTATATATATATATATATAAGTTTAAAAACTAAATAGAAAATGTATAATAGTTTAGGGTATGTTTTATAATTATTTCTTTCAGGGACCTGAAATGTAAATTTTTAGTGTAGTTTTGAATATAATGGTTCGGGACTCATTTGGGCGAGTTAACGGATGATTCAAAAGGCGAAACTTGCGCCATTATTTTCTAAATAATTTTTCCATCGAAAATAAGTATTTATTTGACCATATTTCATAAAAATTTTGGTAACGTCTATTTAAAATGTTCGTTTTGTCTATTCTAGACACCGTATCAAGGGTAAAATTTATTCTTAAAATAAATCGTTAACCCTGGATATTCACGTTAATAATAAACGTTTTTAAATAAAGTGATAATTAATTTATTAAATATTTTTATTAAATAAATTTTGATTATTAAATTTAAAATAATTAGTATCGTGTCGGTACGCGTTGTTCTCTTTTTAGCCAAATAACTTTGAAAAAGATAAAAAATTTATAAATGGGAATTATTTAGTAATAATTATGATTTATTATTAAAATAAATCCCGAAAAATTATTAGTTACGCGGTAATTGTTTTTATATGACGATAAAAGGTCAAACGGTGAAAAGTCAAGTCAAACCTGAAAAGTCAAAGGGTAAAATAGTCATTTAGAGTTCCAAAAATTTCCGGTTGTCACATGGATGATAGTTTGGTGAGGGCTGCCACTACTGTTTCCAGCTTAGAAGCAGAGCAGGACAGTGGTAACATCATTAAGACCCGATCCAAGGCAACACCTAATGAAGCTGGTTCCCAAGGAACGACTTCAGGTGGTGGTCCCAGGCGCCAAGAAACCATGGGGGATACTATTGCTCAAACTAGGTTTGAGAATATATCTAAACTTTCCAATGATCCACTGCTCGCAAGAGGTATCACACTTCGAAGTGGTGAGGATAGACTAAAACTAAAGGAATTGATGGAATTGTGTACCAATTTACAAACAAGAGTTCTTGATTTGGAGAAGAAAAAGACCACACAAGCTGAAGAGATTGTCAGTTTAAAGAGGAGGGTCAAGAAACTTGAATAGAAAAACAAGTCAAGAACTCATAGGCTTAAAATGTTATACAAAGTTGGTATTACAGCTAGAGTAGAATCCTCTAAAGATGATGGTTTGGGTGAAGAGGATGCATCTAAATAGGGGAGGATATTCGATATTGATGCTAATAAAGACATTTACTTGGTCAATGTTCACACTGATGAAAATATGTTTGGTGTTAATGACTTAGATGGTGATGAGGTGATTATTGACAATGTAGATGTTGTTAAAACTGCTGAGGAAACAAGAAGTGTGGTTGAAGAAGTTACTACTGTTATTGAAAAGGCTAAGTTGGTTAGTGTTGTAGAAGAAACAGTTAATGCTGCTGCTACAACAGTTAGTACTGCTAGTACAATTCCAGTTAGTGTTGCTACAACTACAACTACAACAACTGCTACAATAACTGATGTTTAAATTACTTTGGCTCAAGCACTGGCAGAGTTGAAGAGTGCAAAACCCAAGGCTAATTAGGTTGTGATACAAGAACCAGAGCAGGGTACAACTACAACAACCCCTACAACAATAATACATGTACCAAAACCTCCACATGACAAAGGCAAAGGGATTATGGTTGAAGAGCCTGTGGTGGAACAAGTGAAGCCTATGAAAAGGCTTGAACAAATGAGGATTGATAAAGAACTTACCTTCAAGCTACAAGTTGAAGAAGAAGAAGAAGAAAGGCTTGCCAGAGAAAAAGCTCAACAAATTGAAGAAGTCAACATAGCTTAGGATGATATTTAGGCTAAAGTTTAAGCTGATTATTAGTTGGCTCAAAGACTGCAAGCTCAAGAGCAAGAAGAAATGACTGATGAAGAAAAGAAAAAGATTGTTTATACAAATCTTAGAGCAAAGAAGAAAACATTTTGCAGCTAAGAGAGCAGAAGAGAAGAGGAACAAACCACCAACAAGAGCTCAACAAAGGAGTATCATGTGTACTTATCTAAAAAACATGGAAGGATAGAAGCCCAAAAGTTTGAAGAACAAGTCATTTGCCAATATTCAAGAATTGTTTGAAAAAGGAATGAAAAGGGTGAATACCTTTGTTGACTACAAAAATGAGTTGGTGGAAGAAAGTTCCAAGAAGGCAGAAATAGAGCAGGAAGAAAGTTCAAAGAAAGCTGAAGTAGAGATAGCACAAGAGAGCAGTTCAAAGAGGGCAGGAGAAGAGCTGGAACAAGAAAGCTCTAAGAAGTAGAAAGTGGAAGAAGACAACGAGTCTGAAGAGCTTAAGCAATGTTTGGAAATAGTTCCAGATGATGGAGATGATGTAACTATTGATACTACACCTTTATCTACCAAATCTCCAACCATTGTTGAATACAAGATTTACCAAGAAGGGAAGAAAATCTATTTCCAAATTATTAGAGCAGATGGTAAGTCTCAGATGTGTTTAACTTTTGGAAAGATGCTTAAAAACTTTGACAGAGGAGACTTAGAAGTTCTTTGGATTATAGTTAAAGCTAGATTTAAGAAGACAAAGCCAGTGAATTACATGGATAAATTGTTACTTCATAATTTGAATATCATGTTTGAACATCATATTGAAGATAATGTATGGAAGAATCAACAAGGTTTAGTTAAAGTGCTGAACTGGAAGCTTTATGATTCTTGTGGAGTTCATTGTGTAACAATGCAGTCCATGCTATTTTATAGGTTGGTTGAGAAGATCTATCCACTTACAAATCACACACTACATCAAATGTTCAATGATGTGAAGCTTTAATTTGATTATGAGTGTGAATTGGCATTTGAGCTTCTTAGATTGGTCAAGAAACAGCTTAAGGAAGGCTATGTACCTATATGAAGTGTTTGGAAGCATCCTCCTGGTGATTAATGTAGCCTTCAATGAAGAAACTTGAGATTTTTGAAGAAGAATATCAAGTTTAGAGGAGGATTGTTAGGATTAAAAGCCTTCTTGAAGTTATTGTTGCTCAGGTTTGTGTTACTGCTGCTAAGCTAAAGTTAGTGTTGTTCATTAACTTTAATGAAAAATATGCTAAGTAGTTAGTACTGCTAGTTCACTGTTACTACTGTTAGTATACATTAGTACTGCTAGTGTAAAGTTAGTACTGTTGGTGAAGATTGAAGAAAATATTCTAAGTAGGTACTACTGCTTGTGCTCAGTTAATGCTGCTGGTGTATAAGTTACTACTACTAGTGTTAAAAGTTAATACTGCTAGTACAAAAGTTGCAACTGCTCAAAGATTAAGACTGCTGAAAGAGTTCTACTGTCAGAGAAAGGATAAAGACATAAGAAAGGATAAAGATTGTTTGGAGATCAAGATTACTTACGTGATAAGTATTAGTTATTTATAGAATAGATCATAGAGAATATTCTAAGTCTTAGGAATATATTGTAAATCGACTAGGACTCATTGGTGTATAAAAGGAAGTCCTAGGGTATAAAGTTTAGTATGTCTTTTACGATTTGATAAGTGTTATTCATAGCTTTAAGGTTTTGTAACCCTAATACTAGGAGAGTATTCGTATTATTTGTAATAATAATATTCGAGCTTTTATTGTTGAATTATATTGTTTTGTGTTTATTTCCTAAGTCATGAACGAATTACACGAACCTGCCGTCTACTTAGTATTCCGCTAGAGCAACGCACAAGTAAGGTAGTATGAAGACGAGGCCCCTAGGGGTACACTAAGTGCATATGAAATATATTAAAAGTGGATCAACCATATTAGGGGCAAGGTAGTATGAAGACTGTTACCCGTTGGTATTCTTTCTACACAATCATGTTTTCCTAGACATATCAACAACGATACAGACAAAAGCTGATTTTGTAAGACCTAACATGCACATCCATCACAAGAAGCAACACTACTAAGATCTACATTCTAGGTTTCATACAATCATAACTAAACACAATAGGAGGTTTAGCCAAGCATGTTAAAGATAAAGCAAGAACAATAAATAATCACACAACAACACATATTGAATGATTAAGTAAACCTTACTTGATAAAAAAATGGGTTGGAGGAAGTACAATAGGGTTTTTAGGCCCTAAAATCGTCCCTAATAGCTGCTAAACGAACTGAGTTTCGTATCCTCTTCTTATTCTAAAGTTACACACTCAAAACCCTAAATCCAGGTTTGTATATATAGGAAAATCGTTGTGACAGCGTCGCGTTTTAGCCGTGACGCCGTCATGAGAGAGAATATTCTAGATAATGGGTTGGGTCGTGTACTCTGACGCCGTCGTGAAATCCAGTGACGCCGTCTTGGTCTTCGTTGTGACGACGTCACGTTGTATTGGTGACGCCGTCTCCAGCCACTATAGAGAAATTCTTGAGCAATGTTGGTGTAGGTCCATAGTCTTGTCCGTTTCATCTCCAAATGAGCCCAAGTCACATGTAATTCTTCCAAAAGCCTTCCAAATGAGAAATACCTGAAAAGGAACGATTAAGTACCTATTTTGGGCATAAATGCATGATTTAAGGTGTTAAACGACCTCGAAAAAGTATATAAAATGACACCTCATCAACTTCTCATGATGTACATGAAGACACTTTAGTCCCACCTTCTCCATCTCTAAAATCATCTCAAATTCAAGAGTTGATGGCTAAGGTTGAATTACTTAAGTCCCAGAAGGATGAGCTAGAACAACAAAAGGCAACAGCTAAAGCTGAAGTTGCCTCACTGAAATTGAAACCTCGTTTAAGCTTGGATTCTGATTTGAATAAGAAAATAGATGATTTTGATATCTATAACTACTAAATAAGAAACGACAATTAAAATTGAACAATTAAAGGCAATTTAAACAATCAAACAAATACGGAAAACAAATAAAACGCGACAATTAAGCAAATAGACTAAAATTAAACCCTAAGATTGCAAACTAGTTTCTAAACCTAAATTAGGATAATAGAAAATTTTAAGAAAAAATAAAATAAAAATTAGATTATTTTTGAATTTTTTTTATCAATTAAAAACTATTTAATTCTAATTAAATCCTAAAAATGAAAAAATAGAAAATAATTGAAATTATATTTTTCCTAAGTAAAATAAATAAAAAGAAAATTTTAGAAAAAAGAATTACTATTTTTGGCTTTTTAGATTTAAAGATATGGCTTTTCTAAGATTTAAACTAATTAAAAACTTTAAAAATTAATAAGACTATTAAAAATATAATCCTACAAATTTTATAAAAATTATACTAGATAAATAAAAAGTGCAGAAATTTTATAAAAATAAAAGCCCTAATTTTTATCTTTTAATTAAAGCTTAATTAAACTAATTAAAACTAAACCCTAATTACTAATTTAAATTAATTAAAATTAATTAAACTAACTATTTAACTAACTAGGGACTAGCTATGCAAATCCCTAAAGGACTAACATGAAAGACTAACTAACTAACGGATGGACTAACTGAGAAACTTTAAAGTTGCAAAACTAACCCCTGAGACAAAACCCGACTTCAAACTAAGTCCTTTTTAGGCTTAAAAATAAGATGAAACTAAAAAGTGCTTTTCAGCAAAAACATAAGGAAGCAAAATTATAAAATAAGCTGAGGTGAACAATTTTAACAAAAACACTTAGAGCTGAAATCCACTAATAAGCTCTTAAAGAGCTTATCTATAAGCTGATTACAGAAACAAGGGATTTCCCTTTGTTTTTTACTAATTAAGCTATAAAAAACTCAAAATAAGTCCAAATTGGAAAACAAAAGATGTTCTAATTAGCTTATAACTTGCTTAAGCTAATTCAAGAAAGAAAATAGAGCTAGGAACTCTTTTAAGCTACTGAAAATGATCATGAAACAAGCAAACTCAGAGATTAAGCCAAATAGCACAAAATTCCATTAAGCTTAAAAACTCAATAAGCAATTCTAGACTAAGAGCTTATGAGAACTTATGCAACTACTAATAAACTATCTATTTAAGCTATAAAAACAAATACCTTAAGCTAAAATTAACAATTTAAGAAACTACTTAATTACCTACTGTTTTTGTATTTTTGGCTGTTTAAGCTGTTTTTTAAAGCAAAAATTAAGCTAGCAAATAAGATTGGAAATGAAATTTAATCTAAAATCTATCTTAAGCAATAACTAATCTAAATCCTACTTTAATCTAAGAAGCTAAGACCTATGATTACCTAGCTTGAACTTAAGCCAAAAGTGACAGCAGGAACTAAGCTGTTCCTGCTGGTGCACTTTGCACAAGCACAAAACCAATAGTGCAGGTTACCTAAAGGGTAATCCTGCACTTGGACACACTCCTTTAGAGTGAAACAACACAATGCAAGCAAGATCTAATCCCTAAGAGGCTTAGAACCAATTTTCACAAACAAAAAGTAAGGGTGAATTGCCCTGGTGCAGAAGCAAGCAAAATAGACCATAACTTTTTAAATTTTGCAACCTAAGCTTAAAAAACTCTATTCCTACTGATTATAAATGAAATCCAAGCTTGAGCTATGAAATTAAGCTATTAAAACAGTTATTACCACTAAGAAATCTAAAATTTAATCACAAAACTTTTACCCTACTGTTTTTGGTTTTTCAGGTTTTTTAATGACTTTTAATCTAAATTGTACTATAGTAAACTTATTTGGAAATGAAAATTAAGCCCTAATTTATATTAAGCTATATCTAATCTATACCCTACTTGAACCTTAGAAGCTAAAACCTATGATTGCTAACTTAAAATTTATTCAAAAGAGGGACAGCAGGAACTGATTAGTTCCTGCTGATGCAATTTGCACAAACACAAACCAAGTAGTGCAGGTTTCCTTAAGGGTAAACCTGCACTTAGACACTCTTAGTGAGTGTATATAATCACAATGCAAACACTAACAAAAGCTCAAAGAGCTAAGATCAATTTTAAGCTATAAAACTCAAACTACTAAGTACCCTGGTGCTAAATCACAAATTTTAACTCCTAATTTGATCAAATCTCACATCTAACCTTTGAAAACTCATTTTTAACTAATCTCTAATGAATTAACAACTGTCTCAAGTAAAAACCAAGATTCACTTTGACTATTTGAGGTCAAAGTGAGTTATGCCAAACACCCCTTTCAGGTTTGAGACAGATTTGAAAAACCTTGAAAGATTGAATCTACTTATTAAAACTACAAACCCAGATATTAACTAGCTTATATCAAACTTACTTAACATGATCTAACAATTGATTAACTAGAAATCAAAGATCTATTCTATTCTATCTAATATTTTTGGCTTTTTATGGTTTTATGAAAAATTACTTATAAAACTATGATCTAAACTATTATAAGCAAAAACAGATTAACTATATTAACTAATAAGCACATGAAAGAGATAAGCATCACAAATAAGCAACTAATAAGCATGCAGAATAAGCAAATAAGCAATCCTACACTATTAAGCAATAATTGAACTAAAATTAAAAGATCATTAAATTTAAATGAGAACTTACTTAACCTCTAGCTAAACAAGAGGAATCAAATATGGCAGCTACAAGCTCCCTAGCTTATTAATAAGCTAGGGTAATAGTCCATGAGGATCCTTCCACTTTAGATCCCCCTTCCATAAGCTCACAAATCCAAAAGCTAAAGTTATTAATCATTTTAAGCTGATTATAAGTTTAGATATGATTAAGGCTGGATTAAGTAAGCTCAATTTCAGCTTATAGACTGAAAGAGCTTATTGAGTAGCTTATAGGCTTATTGAGACAATTTGGCTCTTTTAGAAAGCTTATGAAATAAGAGAAAAGAAAGTTTATAACTAAATTAAACTAAATTTCATAAAAACTGAATTACATTCCTTAAAGAGAAATTACAACTGAATTTAAAAATTACATTAATAAACTATATTAGGCTAAAAACTAGAAAAGGAAAAAGATCATCGCCCCCCATGTGTGTGTGATGAGGGGTGCTATTTATAGCACCCTAGTGAAGCTTCTAGGCCTCCTGAATCCATCTCCTAGCCTTCAATCCGCACCCTTGATTCTTCTTTCATCTTTAATCTCTAATTTGAGCCGCTAGATCATTTGTGGACATTTGAGGATTGCCAAGCTGTCATTCTTTAATTATAACAGCTTGTGTTTGTTCTTTGAGTGAGATTAGTACAAAACTCATGCCTCTTGTGTGCTTCTCCATTGATGATGTGTCCTTATGCTTGAGTGAGGTTAAGTAATCCCTTGATAAAGACTGATTTGACCCTTCATTTGTGTTAAGGAGCTTTTGAATTGACTAACGCACCCTTTGATTTCCATTTGCCCCTTGTTTTACCCTAGCTAGTGAAATGAAAGAGATGAATGAACAGTAATTGAGTCTCGCGCCTTTTTACAACTGAAACGGGTTAATAACTTTTAAACTTTGAGCACATTGCAATTTTGGTCCCTCTCAATTCTTTGTCCATTTTTAGTGTAAAAGGGTTTTCGGAAATGGCAAGAGTAGTCCTTGTGGTTTTAACGAAATGAAATGGACTAGGAAAATGGGCTTATGATTTGGGCTTTTGGGCTCTTTGGTATCCGGGTATGGTTTTTAAGGCTTTTTAAGGCCCATTAAGGTTCCTAGGGCCCAATAAGAGGTGAGGGGTTATTTTTGGACTTTGGTGAAACTTGGAGGGTGAAAATGGAATGTTTTTGGGTTTTGTCTTTTATTGGTTGACTTTTGTTGACCATGTTGACTGGATTTGACTGCGGGTTTGACTTTTCTGGCTTCGGCTTTGATTCTTTGGCTTCTTTTTGTACTCTTCTGATTCTCGTGTCCGTGCTTGCCCGTTTTTGACGGTTTTCTTGTGATTTCTGATATATCCGTACCTGCACACACAAAACACAAATACAAGCATATTTTTGCCATTTTTGGTCTGTTTTGGGTTTAATTGGGTTATTTTAGGTATTAACGGATATGTGTATTTTACACTTATCAAAATTCCCCAAACTAAACGATTGCGTGTCCTCACGCAATATCACATGCCTTATAACCAAATACCTCGAAACTTCCCCAAACTAAACCTTTGAAAAGTAGCAAAGATTTTTGTTGAGAGAGTTAAGAGATCACAAGTTATAAAACACCCGATTTCCCATTTTCAAAGATTTTTCTCTTTTTATGATTTTTCTTGATAATTAACTACCTAACTACAACTTATTTGTGTTGACATAATGTATTGTTTTCATTACCTCATTGGTAACTTTACTCAACGCATCAACCACTACATTTGATTTATTGAAGCGTCACACAAATCATTCTTCAAAGTCTGGAAAGCATCTTCTCGTTTTGCGCCCCACTCATACTTTTGATTCCTCTCAGTTAGGGAAGTATGGGGTTTAAAAATATTAGAAAAGTTTACGGTGAAACGTAGGTAACTAACCTACCAATCCTAAGAATAATCATATCTCGGATGGTGTCGTAGGTACTTTCCAATTCTTCACTGCCTCACACTAGCAACCTTAACATACAACTTCTCCTTCTTCAGTAATTCTAACACTAACTTCAAATGAACTCCATGCTCATCTTCTTAACAAATGACACTGGTGCTCCTCACGGAAAATGACTAGGTCGTATGAAACCCTTATCTTGCAACTCTCGAAGTTGTTCAGACAATTCTTGCATTTCCAAGGGTTGATTCGTCTGATAGTACACTCTTATATAGCAACCCTAATGCAGATCCTGACCGAATGCCCTTGACCAAGGGAAAAAGTC
>BQNB010199147.1:0-11083 GCA_026074375.1 Tanacetum coccineum
TCAATAGATTCCCTTTGTGATAATAATTCTAAGTCATGATATTTAATTCCTTGATAAAAATCTCAGTTTTGAAAAAATTTCTTAATGTATCATGACTTGTTTTCAAAAGCTTATTCAACCCTTGTGCATAAGTATAAACATCAGTGTTTATCTTATTAGGTGATGGTATGACAAATATATCCCTCGTGGGTTGTTCAGTATCGACTTTGTTTCCATCATTATCCTCATTCGATTTTAAACCATCGTGATAGATTATGTTGAAAGTAAATAGATCATTAAAGTATAAAACATTTTGTTCCTCATCATATCATCACATTCTGATCATGATGTTTCATAATCGTTATCGATATGCTGACGATCTAGAGGGGGGGGGGGGGGGGGGGGGGGGGGGGGGGGGGGGGGATAAACGATCTACAGTAGGCTCAGTTAAGAAATCTGATTTAGATGTTAGAGCATCATTGTAAACAATGGCAGGAAATTTATTCTCAAAATCTTTAAGGTGGTCTAAATCATCAAAATAACTGACCGTAGGATCGGGTGACGGAAAAGAAGGCATATGACTTTATCATTGTCATTTTCCGAATCCGTTTTCAAATTATTGACAAAAAATATTTTATAAGGAAATGAATTTTTGTCAAAAATTACAATGTAATCTTGGTCGTCGGATTTGTCAAACGATATTCTAAAGTCAATTTCGTTGTCATTAAGAGTACTTTCCATTGTTTCACACGAGAGTGCTGCCTGAGATGTGAATGTGTCATTAAAGACTATAGCTGGGAATTCGGTTTCAACAGATCTGAGGTTGTGAACTTCATCGTCATCCTAGATTCTACCATATGTAGGAGTTTCCCAGTTATATACCTTACCATGCCTACGAGCTTTTTCTTCCTCAAGCCTGATATATTCTTCCATGGTAATGTTGGGGTCGTCCATATTTACCTGTGATAAATTTGCTAGGAAAGAAAGCTGTCAAATAGCTTAATACGTCATGTTCAGTAAACTGAATACGTCGTATTATATAAACGGAATACGCAAACAAACAATAACACCTAAGGGTTAGATCTAATCTAATGCTAAAAACCAAAAAATCAAATAAAAGTCAAAATTAAAATTTCACTCCTTGGCAGCGGCGCCAAAAACTTGATTGTGTCGTCGTGTAGGTGTATTTTATGATAGTTCAAGTTTTAAATTTATACCCGACTTTACCTAAAACAACATGTTAACGGGCATTGTACCCGATCAGATGGAGTGTCATGGTAAGTAGGGTGTCGATCAGTAAAAGCGGGAACTAATCTTTTATTTATCAATATTTTTGTTAACTAAACTAAGTTAATTTAAACTATGTTAATTTTATAATATGTTAAACCTATGCTAAACCTACGGTAATCCTAATTCTAACGGATAAGGGGGGTTTTCATCTTGAGAGACTGGCCCAGGTTTGTGGTAACTTAGATTAATTTAAGACACAATAACACACGCAATCAAACAAACAAAAGATAGAAGAGCGGTCTAGCCAAATATAAAAAAAATTGTATTAACCATGATTAATCCAATTAGAACATTGGTTTGTTTATTTAGTGCAATGAATACTTATCTCGAGGTGGCATATCATTCTTAAAACTTAGGTGTTACTTCTTCCTAAGACCTACACACGTAGAATTCTGTCACAATTAAATGCATCCACATAAAGCATCTTATTTGCTAATTATAATCTATCTTAGGGATTAAAGCAATGGTAATCTTGTTAAACCCTAGCTCATAGAGACTTTACCCACTCACTGCTTAATGGCAATCTATATACTAGTAACCCACTGACCAAGTCTTTACCAATTGATTAAGAACGTACTCATTGATCCTAAGGGTCACCTGTCGGTCCAACTAAGCTCTAATCTAAAGGCGGAGATAGGTCATTATTCGTGATGCTATTGCTCTAGATATATAATCACTATATGGAGAGCCATCCCGGCATCTAGCTAACGTAGTCGGTATCACTAGATCCAGTTGAATGATAGGTTGCATACAAAAGCACGTAAACAAGTATAAATTGATAAACATAAACAAGCAATCAACGATAAATCAAGCATTCGAGATAAACAAACCAAGCATTCAAATCTTCATAATAATGACTAATATCCCAAGTAGACCCTTAACATCATAATCAATACAAGAGTAATAATTCAACCAAGGTAAAATAATCGAGTTAAACAAATGATAGCAAATATCAAACGATTACTAGAGTATAGGAGATTACAAAGTGTTTCCTATGGAATTAGTAGCTTTGCTTGACCTCTTCTGCTCTTCTTGTCTTCTCAAAATTGACTTTTGTGGTTAAGGTATCAAAAATATGATCAAGCACACTGAAAACCCATTTTTAGGATATGGCGTATCGAGTGACTTGGATACGGCGTATCGGGGGTTTCATAGAGTATGGTCCACATTCGATATCTTCCAAAATATTTTATAACTTTAAATTGAATACGGCGTATGAAGTCTCCTGGATACAACGTATTGGTCTTTGAGTCTTCGTGGTTTCTTGTGAAGTGCAGGCACAGATACCCCATATCTTCCTTGATGGATACGGCGTATAGGATGTCAGAACAGTAATCTTCAAATGTCTTCGTTTAAGCTCCAAAATGCGTGCCTTTTTGCTAATCTTCACCGAGTACTCCATAATTACTGCAATTAAATACAAACGATTAAGTAACAATTCTTGAAATAATCATGGTTTATTTACATGGGATAAATGATGCTATGAAAGTGACGTTATTTGATGTCATCACTACTTAACTAAAGGCTATTGTTTGATCATGAATGGAAAGCATTGTGATACATATTCTGAGAAATGAAATAATCAATCTTACACCGAGGCCATCATCCTCAACCAATAACCTCACACTTGTAGAAATGAAGGCCACACTGCTCGAAAAGATGAATGAACAATCTGAATGCCTTCAGAATGAACTTAATCTTGAAGTCTATAATGCATAGATAAATGATGTTGTACGCGATGAACAATTGGATAAAGCAAGCAAAGAAACATGTAAAAAGGACACCTTACACAAACGCTCTCACGATGATCATGATCATTAATGCGTATTTTGTTTTAACTAATTACCAAGTTTTAATATTTATAAAACTCGTCTACCTATGGTCTACAATGCACTAACAGGCAGAGAACTTGGTCATGTATAGTTTAGGTTTGGTAAATCTAAGGTCGTTCCTAAGAGCTAATGGGTGGTCTAGAATCTGAGTTTCAATTATAACGTATTTTGAAAGCAGGTTTGATGATGATAACGCTCCAAATATACATAAAATATCCCTAAAAATGTGTGAAATATATATGTTAATACATGAAATATTGCATGTTTAGTTGCTTGTTGGTATAATAATTGTTTCATGACCAAGAATGACGGAAAAGACTAAAAGCGAAATGATGCTCCGTTAAATACACTAATGGTCGTCAAAAGAAAGATCTAGAAGTAAAGTTAATGAAGATTTAATGAAAAAATCCAAAGTGCGGCGCACTTCCATCAAGTGTAGCATACTTCAAAGCGGGTAATGCAATTTAATGTTAAGGACAATTGCGGCGCACAAATTATTTTGTGCGGCGTACTTTGACTTGTAGTTACTTAAATTCATATAATTAAACATATCAGTTTCTCATCTGAAAAGATTTTTAAAAGAAGTTTCTATCACTCAAACAATGTTTACAGCTCTTTAAATAGAAAACGGGACATTATTTGAGGGGGAGAAATAGTTAAACTCTTTCAAAAAGGATCTTTTAAAATGTCATCGCGGAATAAAATGGTAAAAGTTTTTTTTTTCTAATAACGGATTTTCAATTAAAGGGGAGTTAATGTATTTGTAACTCAATTGGGTATAAAATGTTATTGGATTTAAGCTTTAGGGACTAAATAGCAAAATATTGGACTTAGAATCTTAGTTACAAACTTTAGGGGCTAAAAATGTCATTTCTATAACTTAGATAGACTTTGCATTAAGTTTAAATTAGAAATAGAAAAGACTAAAGCTACAAGGACTATTTATGTCATTTTACAAACATAAACCGTTATAGTTTTTTAAAAACACATTTCGCTCCACACTTATTCATTTTCACAATCTTACATTTCTCTTATACACACATTTCGCTTCACTCATAATCAAAAATTCAAACGTGGTTTTTAAGGCTCAAGATTGTCACCTACTCGTTCGTTACCCATTACTCATCATCTTGGTAAATCAAATTAGCTTATTACTCATTTTTACATCCGTAATCAATTAAAAACGTTTTAGGGTTCATAAGAAAAAAGCTGTAGTTTTTTCCTAATTTGTTGAGGGGTTTTGATCCTTAGGGTGCGACTAAGATGTAACTATAATAGGTTTGTGTATCTCCTAACCATTTTAGAGATATGGCGATTTTTGTATGTAAAATAAAGTGAAACATGTAGTCTGTGGTTGAATAGTTGTGGGTTTGTGATTATAAGTGTCAATGATGCTTTCTTATACCCTTATTACATGTTCTTGCTTCCATTGAAACCTTTTAGTTGGAAAAGTTGTACTTCAAGGTTTGTTAGATCAAAATTTGGTGTAAGTTTGCTCGTGTGATGTGGGAATGTGTTTGTAAGATATTCTAGGCCCCTAGGTGCATATTATGTGTTTAGAATGGTCCTTAACATGGTTGCCATGTGATTTGTCTCCTTTGTGTGCTCGGATTTGAATTATCATGCTCAAAATGTTGTTGAATCTTTGTGAATAATGTTTCTGTGAGAATATGATTGTATCTATGATGATTGTTAGAGGAGATTATAGGTTTTTAAGTGGTAGCTTTGAATGGAGCGAAACATGTTTCTATTGAATGAAGCGAAACATGTCAGTTTCATTCTAAGCAAAACATGCCAGCTTCATTTCAAGCGAAACATGCCAGTTTCACTCCAAGCGAAACATGTCAGTTTTATCTAAGCGAAACATGTCAGTTGTATCTAAGCGAAACATGTATGATTTATACCAAGCGAAACATGTTAGACAATTTTCAAGTGAAACATGACAGGTACATAGACAAGCGAAATATGACAAAATACGAAAAGAAACTCTGCCCAAATTTTTTAAAATTTGTGTAATCTTGTGTTTAAAGTCATATAGCTTCATTTGCTTTGCTTGTATGTTCATTTGCTGCCCTCTAATTGAATGTGTGTCTTAAGTTCCCTTGGAAATGTCATGTTGACTACTTTGAGTTGATTTTTGACTTATGACCTTAGTTGACTTATTCTTAGTGTGTAGTAATTCTGTCAAGTTTGCATAAAACCTAATCATAGATCAACCATATCATCAAAGGATAACCAACTTAATCAGTAAAATATATTTGTTGTATATATAAACTGTATTGGTTAATTCTTAAGCAGAATCATGAATCCTCAAGAAACACTACAAGCTGCTGCTCGTGATGAAAAGTAGGTTCCTTCTACTGAGAGAGTCAAGATCAGCTTTACTAATATCAGATTGGAAACCACTATGCCACAAAAGGAAGAGACGTTCCAAGTGGTCATTGACGTAATCAAGAATTCCACGTGCTTCAAGACTGTCACCATATCTGTAGATGTCCATGAAATCTTTATGCAGCAATTTTGGTACACCATCAAGAAGGTTTAAGACATCGATTCTTATGAATTTCTCTTAGCCAACAAGAAGTGTATTGTCAATGCGGAAGTCTTTAAGACAATACTTAATATCTGTCCAAGAGTGGAAGGTGAAGACTTCACAAATGTTCCAGATGATGAAACTGCACTCACCTTTCTCTTTGATCTTGACTATAAGGGTCCACTGAACAGGCACACTAACATGTTTGTGGATCATATGCATCAGCCATGGAGAACTCTGGCAGCTATAATCAACAAGTGCCTCTCTGGAAAGCTTACAAGCAATGACAAACTCAGAAAGTTGATGCGTAAATTGTTTTGAATAATATTTTACCAAGTTTTAAATTTATAAAACTCGTTTACCGATACATGCACTAACGGGCAGAGAATCCAGTTGTATGTAGTGCAGTAGTTTAGTAAATCCGAGGTCGTCCCAAGAGCTAAGGTTAAATAGTTTAATTTGATTATTGTCACAATTTGTAAATGGTTTTAGGGTTGATTTTAAGAACTACGAAAAGTAAATGCGATAAAGTAAATAGATAGAAGAATTCAAGGAGAATGGCGTGCTAACCTCACCATTTCACTGCCAATGATACGATTATAATTTCATGTGCAATGTTTAATTATAAGTTCTATTAGTGGTTCTCATGTCGACAAACCCAAATTTTCATTTGAGGTTTGTCCTATACTTACTCTGTGATCCCACATTCCCTTATGATCACATGAGCAGGGCATCCAAGCTTGTAGTGGTTAAATTCCAACTACCCTTAAGACTAATCTATAATCTAAACCAATTATTAACCCTCTCTGAAAGAGTTCCTATGCTTTTTAAGTATTTAATGTGACAAATGTGGAAATTTGGTTAATTCCTACAATAGGGATAGATGTCAAGCTACCCTAGTACCTCACTAATCCCAAGTTCAACATGGTAAGTCTAATATCAGGATTAACAAGATCTAATCCACCCTCTATACTACCAAAACATGAGGATCAATAAAAGGCTATAAGGATATCTAACAAAACCATAATTGAATAGAAAATCATAATCATAACAATAGTAGATACTCCATCCGTCCCAAAATTATTGTCCCCCAACAAAAAACACACAGTTTAAGAAAAGTGCATTTATTATTGCTTTCTCTTTCTTACTTTTTGGCATAATGATAGTTTTACCCTTAGTTAATTAATTAAAGTCTTCTTTAATGTTTGTAATTATAATTTCAAACAAGGGTAATATAGTAAACTTGATTTTGGTCCACATTAGAACAATGTGTTATAGTGGTGAAGTGAGTGAATCGGCTGGTAATGAGCCGAATGATGGCTCTATTTATAGGTATCGAAATGTTTTACGGTACGTAACCCTTGTGGGATGATACGCGCGTAATCGAAGCAACGTAAGCTCCAAATCTTCTAGGCATAAAATGATGGTTTACGACGTGCGTAACCTTGTCTACCTTGTATCCGCCGTAATGCTAACACAGATAAATAATCTCTTGTAAATTTGAGAATGTAGCGAGCGTAACACTAGATAGAGGCTTTACGCCGTAGTAAAGGTGTGAAAACTCATTTTCTCGATTGAAGTAGTTACGACTAATCCTTTGGGGTTTATGCCATAACCTGCCTGGACTCTTCACTTTAGTGCATTTCATGTCTAGAATCCTTTGTCCTTTATGCTAAAATGCTCACTTGGTCTTTAAAAACTAATTAATAAAACACTATAAGTAAACATATTCCCCCAGGTCCATTTATAACAAGTTTATAAGCATTATCAAAGGGAATTTGATATTAAAACGGTTATTAACCCCCTTAATTTTATTTTTGGAAGTTATCAAATATCCCCACCACTTTGAATTTACTTTCCCTCAGAAGAACCGTATTAGAATAATTCAAAAAAGATCATCCCCAATTTGACTTGAAAAATTGAAGTGATAAGTAACTTATGTCAAGAAAACACTCAGAGCCGAACACCTCACGAAAAGGGGATCAAAAACACTCAACTCTCATTACTAATCTAAGTGTTCAATTTTGGGGTGATCGATCAAATTATGCACGAACATAAGAATGTGTACAATATAAGCCATGGAAAGTACACAATCTTCACTAACTGGGAATTAGGTCTAAACATCACCAAAGCAACATGGTGACCATTTGGTTTATTAGGTGATATAAAATGGTTAGGATAGACATGTGATACACTTTTAATGGTTGTTAAGATAAAAACACGAAACAAATAGTCTAAAGTAATCTAAGGCTATCATAACTAGCTACTGTCCATCCAAGGTCCAAGAGTCTGAGTTCGAAAACCTGATCTTCGATAATGGGCTACTATCTCCATTCTTCATATTTGTTGAGATGGCTTGGTGCAATAATGGGCTACTAGCTCCATAATTTTTAACTTAATTTGCACATCTTTATATTTTTGAGCACATGGGTGGCTTTTTAGTTGGACCCTTTTTTCTTCATTTTCTTTCTTTTTAAACATGCAAATGCTACAGGAGTTTATATATTTTTATTATTGCCCCTGCAACATTTGATATTATACGCACATCCTCTCACTTGAGATGAACAACGTCAAAAGTAATGACATATGGGGGGTCTTTATAGATCATAACTGATTGGTCTTCCACGAACGCATAAAATTCTCATTCTTATTCCCCCGAACCATGGACTTAAATAGCCAGAGATTTCAACACAAAGAAAATAAAGACTACAAGGTAGGCTAAGGCAAAATTGTGTAACAAAACATATAGGGTTTAAACATGTTTGGCTTGACAAGGTGATCTAGGGGTATCTTGCACTGGTAGTTAGCGCATCTAGGGTTTTACACGGGGATGTCGACAAGTCAGTGTGACAAGCCGATAAACACACACATAAAGGCTTTTTGGGTGATTTCCTAAAATGTTGCCTTTTGAATAGTCTATTCCAACTAACCAATTAGGTCTTAACAAGATGTACAGGCCAAGTTATAAAGTCTACAATACTACCGACACTCTCATGTATTTGGTGGATTTTATGTATAATAGATGAAAATGGAATATTAAGCTTAATCTCACCAAATTAATTACAGGATAATAATGTGCTCAGCAAAGATTTATTCTAGTTTAGTAAGAAAAACATGTCAAAATTTTAAAATTGGCACCATTTTTCAAAGAAAACTAGGAAATCGAAGTCAAATATAGGTCAAGTGGTAATTCTACTCCCATCCCCCCACTTAGTTTGTACAATGTCCCTATTGTACAATTAAGGAAATGAAATAATGGAATAAGAGTAGAATTATAAGAAAAGACTCCCCTGAATGTTGCTCTCTTCTCCGAGTGATAATTGCAAGAGTTGACTTCTTGCAAAGTGTCTATAGAACAACCTCGTTTCCCCTGAAATCACTAGACAACAAAGAGCATTAAACGTTCATGGATAAATATACACTACAATCTAACTCACTTTTGTAGGAATCACGGTTGCATTTAGCATATGCAACAAGCCTTTTAAACCACATGGTGTCCCAAGTGGACGAGTGAAGTCTCGTGAGGGTTTCCAGGGAACATATCTACAAAGTTCATTTACTTGTACATAGTTTTTGAAAAGGTTTCAAACTTATTATTAGTTTTCAGAAAAGGTTTGCTGCGTAACCATGGTATTGGTTACGCCGTAAACATGTGGATTTAAAAATTTTATATTTGAACTAAGGAGGTTTACGCCGTAACAAGTACATGATTTACGCCATAATTATATCTGTTACGGCGTAACCTATGTGGTTACGCCTAGACCAAACCTTACTACCACACGAACACGAGTCAAGGGGACTTCAAATTCTATTTCCTTGTAGAGAGAACCTGCAAAATAAAGTGAGAAACCAACAAAAAGCAACTAATATGCAAGATGAAACATAAAAAGATAGGCATGAGGTGCCCCTCACGAAGCGCTTGTTTTTGTTCGAGTCTCTAGCTTGACTCTACTCTTATTTGCTAAGTAATAAGGTGTTCCCCCTCACTTGAAATCAAGTGCGAATGAGGGTAGCAGTGAATACCATAAGTGTGTAAATTTGCTACTGGGTAGGGAAATGATAAATTAAAACCATACCGCTGATGATATTTCATTTCCCTATTTGTTTTACCGGTTTTGTGTGATGAGTGGCTTAATTAGTGTTTTAATTTCCGAATGAAGTTCTCAAAATCATATGTATTTAAGAGCTCCTTTAAATCGTTAACAGGGTTACTATCTATCTTTTTGAAAACCCTGGTGTTATCAGCAAACTCCTCCCTAAACTCATTCAAATGCTTATTCAAAATAGGATTAGTAGCTGATGCTACATAATCGTCATCGGGTGGTGTGATGTGAACTGTCTGAGGGGTCAAAGGATGCATTACATGATCTTGTGGAGGAATATCATAATCCTGTTCCTCTTTCCTTACAACTTTTGCCTTATTACAAACTAGTCCTAGTGGCACATATGGTTGCACTATTGGTAAAGCGTGTATGGAAGGTGTGAGTATTTTCCTAAGCCTTTCTACATCCTCGACCGTAATATCACAACCGTCATTCATGTCCCCTTCATCCTCCTTAATTTCCTCAGGAATTCCAATCGCGAAAATAGTTTCGCGAGTTCTGTAAGGGTTACCTAGAAATTGCGCGGGTGATACACAAGTTTGAACAACGGGTAAGTTACGAGGAACCGGCTCCTTTACATTTTCCTTACCCATGGTAGTTTTTTCCTTAACTTTTTCACCTGTATTATTGATAAGCTTTTTCCTCCAGGTTATTTGTTGTAGTTTTAAGTGCCCTTATGTTTGAGTCCGTGTTTTTGATGAATTTCCTAATCCATTCATTATCTGCGGCCTGTTTTGTAATTGAGTTTTCGTAAAATTTGATGATGGTTTCCTCCAAGGATCTCATATACTTGCTCTGCTCAACAGCCTTGTCCTCTTTTTTGAGAGGGTACTCCATGGTCAGATGTGCCCCTTTACAATTCTTGAAACTTGCTTGAATAGCATGAATATTTTCTTTAGGTTTCTTTGTATCAACGTTATTTGGGCTATCATTGATTCGTTCCCTAGTGGTTGCTTCATCATACTAATTATGTGAATGTTCTGCCATGACTTGTATTGATATAAGGGCTTGAGTTGGTGTCATCAGAGGAATGAATCCTTTAGAGTCTAGCACCCTGCGGGTAGTAGGGTACACTCTAAGCATAACGGCATCGTGAGTGACGTTAGGGAAATGGAAAAGATCTGCAATCTCTAAAACCCTCCGCACATGTTCGTGTGCATCCTCATCATCGGCACCTTTGAAGAGTTTGTGTTTTAATTCCCTCATAAAGTTGCTATTGATCTCGAACTCGACGTCATTGTTGATCTTGGGTTTTACCACGCCTGGTCTAATGTCGTTTTGGACCCAAGCCAGGTATTGCTCCATGGTGAGCATGTTGATATCAACGTCATGTTCCATATTTGAAA
>BQNB010199148.1:0-11082 GCA_026074375.1 Tanacetum coccineum
TTGTATTTGTATGTTTTCATTTATATTGTGCAGGAAACGGATATCCGACAAAAAGACGAAAATCAAGCAAAAATGGACAAAACCGAGCACGGAATGGAAAAGCGTGAAAAGACAAAGTTAAATCGAAGCCAAAGTCTAAGAAAGTCAAAGTCAACCCCAAAAAGCCAACGGTCAAAGCCGAAGCCGTAATTGAAGAATACTTAATGGGCCCACCCGAACCCATCTAATGTGCTGGGTCAGCCCATTAAGCTATTTATACAAAGCATAAAGCCCAATATATAAGTTTAGGGGCTGTTCTTGCCAACCCCCTAAAACTTATACCTTATAAGGACCTCCCATGAAATAACTCTAATAACCTTGAGGGGCTGTTTTTGCCCATTCCTAAAATTTATATCACCACAAGGACCATGCATGTAATAGCCCTTATAACTTAGGGGGACTAATTCTGCCAACCCCATAAAACTTTATCACCACCAAGGACGTTCATTGCAAACTCAGTTATAACATTGAGGGGCTACTTATGCCAACACCCCAAACTTATCCCCTGCACCCTTTTATAAAACCTTTCCCGCCTTGTACTGTTCATCATCCCAAAAAAAACTCTCAACCCTGCAACTCCAGTCCAAAACCCATCTCCCCATATATCATAACTTCACCGTCCCTTGCCCCACACCCCACTTGGGCACTTGTCCACCATGGCAAATCCCTTAAACCTCATTGGCCAAAATCAAGACACACAGATTGAAGAGCATTCGAAGGCCAAGATGACTTGACTTGGTGACTACTCATAATTGATGGCTAGGATTGGTTTTAGGACTCACTCACACAACATACACACTTTGGTTTCTGTCTCAGCAAAGAAACACATCCAGAGAAGACAAAAGTCTAAAGAGAAGACAAGGTCCTAGCTCGTTTCTATATAATAGTTCATATGTAAGCCCTTGAGGCAAGTAGCTTTAACCTAGTTTAGTTTTAGTATAATTTTAAAAGTAATTTTTAAGTTATTGTCTTTAAATTTCTAAGTATTGTAAAATGTTTTAGTTTTAATGAAAATTTGAGGTTTTTCAGTTAAGCTTTGAATTCTTGTTTACCTTATTATAAAAAGTCTACCATAAACTGTGTTGAGTTCTCTAAGAATCATATAAGCAATCTGTTTAAGTTAAATGTTAAATACTTAAGGAAATTTTATAAAAACCAAAAAAGAAATCCACCCTTTATTACCACAGCTTTTGGATGATAAGCTAATCTTGGAAGAGCTTATAGACCTACTAGCTTGTCTTTTTGACAAGCTAGAGCTTGTAGATCCTTTTGTTTTCCCTGTTTTGAGCAAGGGGCATTGTAAGTTTACTTTTTGATTTTGCTTATTTATTGTTCACTGCTTATCTATGCTTAATTCTTGCTTATTTTATGCCTTTTATGCTTATATATGTTTGCTTAATGCTTATTGTCTTGGTTTAAGTGCTTATTAGTTTTTTAGTCAATGTATTTGCTTAAAACTGTCCATTTGCCTTATAATCTACCCTTTACTTATCTGCTTATTTAATTGCTTATTTTTGCTTTCTTTTTGCTTATCTCTGCCTTACATTGCTTGTTTATCATTTATGTTCAAAACCTTTGGCTTAAATCACCTTTAATCAGCTTAAAATTTGGATTTTAGAAATTAAAGGGGTGTTTGGGTCAAAGGTCAAAACGGGTCTTTTTGAGTTTTAAAACCAATGGGTCACTTGGCTAGCTTAAACCAACATTCTTAAGTTAACTTAATTCAGTTTTTCAAAGTTTTAAATTTCAAATTTTTGTTTTTAAGTTTAATCTAAATGATACTTTAAAACTGTTTTGACAAAATAGTTACATAAGTCCTTTTTGATTAAGCCTTTTAAAACCGTTTTCAAGGATTGTTTTGAAGTTCATTTTAGTGTCTAAATGCATGGGAGTATTAACCTTCTAGCTTTCCTTTGTGTCTTTAAATATCTGTCAAAGATTTGTCAAAGTTTTCATAAGTGTTCTTCAAGTCTCAAACTGTCTTTTTAAATCCAAAGTTATCAGATGGTTTAAATGGTTGTTAGTTTCTAATTTTTTGCACACAAGCTCTTTAAGAGCCAATCTTAATCTGTTTTAGTTTGTTTTTCTGTTTTGAGCTTATTAGCCAGCTTATTCATAAGCTGGCTTTTAGCCCTTTGAAACTAGTTAAAACTCTCCTGGTGCAAACTGTCCATTTTTAAGTTCCTTTTTAACAGCTTATTTGCTTCTCGAATTTTGTTTTCTTGGCATTTATAGATAGCCCATAAGCTGTTATACAAGCCCCATAAGCCTTGAGCCCTTAGGATCCTTTTTGATAGCTTATTTTTAAGCCAAAAGTGTCCCAAGGCTGTTTCGCCTGCAGTTTTGCCCCTTAGCTTATTTGAGCTTATCTTGCTTATTTATTTGTGCTCTTGTGCTTATCTTTATTCATTATAGCTTATTAGGTATAGGGTTACATTTGCCTTAGCTTATCTTTTATATTGCATAGCTTATTTTGCCTTTAGGGCCTTAATAGTTCACCATTTTAGTGCCTTAGATAAAAAAAGCTAATCTGCCCCAATTTTTAGCTCATTTTCCAGCTTACTTTTCAGACTTATTAAAAGTTCTTTTTTTAAACTTGCTTATTTTTAAGTTTTTTATAAGTTCTAAAAAAAGTTTTTATAAAAAGAGAGAGGCCCAGACTCGAACCCTGGACCTCCCCCTTTATACCAACTCCCCACACTCAAACCCCATTGCCAATTGTGCTACAATAGCTCATCCGCTATTGTTTGCACACATTATTCCTTTAATCCTTTTTTTAGCCCTTAAGCCCATCAGCTGTTTTAGTTTATTTTAACCGCTTATTCGATAAGCTTTTTCAACTTTCTTATTTTTCCTTTTTCCTGAATCCAGTACACTTCAAGCTACTTTTTTGCATTTTTTGAGATTTTTCTAAAATTGTTTACTATTTTTAATCATTTATTTTTTTAACTGTTTTTAATTATTAAAAATTAAATAAAAGTCAAAAAAAATATAATTCTTTTTTAGAAAATTTTCTTTTATCATTTTGCACTTAGGAAAAATAGAATTACTTTCGTAGGGTCATTTTTACAACATTTCACTTTTTAAAGAACGGGTTTCGAGCCCGGTTCTCGTTTTCTTCATTTTTCAACCTTTTAAGGCCCCGTTTTAGAATTTTCTTTCATTTTTCTTTTAATTTAGTTATTTCAAATTAGAAAAACCAAAAAAATTACTTTAGGGGTTAATTTTTAATAATTTAGTTTTCTTTAACTCGCGTTTTTACTTTCCCGTCTAAGTTTTAGGTTTAAATCATTCCAGCTTTCGTTCTTAGGTTTTCCTTAATCGTTTTTGCATTTTAATTAGAAAAACCAAGTCCAAATCTTTTTTTATTCAAACATCAAATATCAAACCGACTCTCGACTTTCCAATTCACTCCTCGTTGGGACTACAACCCGAGAACATCATATACTACTTCCGGTTTCATTGATTTTGTAGATTTTGATCCTTATTATATATTTGTAAGTATATTTATAAGTATTATATATTTATTTATATTTTTTAAAGGGTTGATTAATCTACAAATCAATTTTTGGCGCCGTTGCCGGGGATCGAACCCGGGTCACCCGCGTGACAGGCGGGAATACTTACCACTATACTACAAGAGTAAGCAAACTATGCTTAAGCTCAAAGTTGTCTGCGGTGATCGCGGGAACAACGATTGCATCCGTCCGTCATCACCGTTTCCGTTAGCGGCCATATTGATTTCTTCAAAATCGTTCAAAGAATTAGGATCAACGCGAGTTCTTCTTCGAATTGTACGTTCGGGATCTTCGAGAGGTGGAAAAAGATTCCTAGTCGAAGATCGAGTGCTCATGCACTAAAAGGAAATATAAAAAGAAAATTTATACTAATTTTTTTTGGTTTTTTTTTTCTACAATTAATTCACAATTTATTTTAATAACGGACAATGAGACAAGACAACTTAAACCTAATAATCAACAAGCTTCTCGGTAACTCTCTAAAAGAAAAACGCACAAAGGAGCGGAGGAGTAGGAAAGCGCGAAGCTATTAAAAACCTTTCTCCTTTAGGGTCGTAGTTCCTCGGAACAAGCCTCCTTATACCCCTCTTAGAGTTTGTTTATCTTTTAAAGGTGAACCGTACCTCGCAAGTGACACAAAAGGCAAGTTTTTGATCTTTGGTTCGGGAACTTATTAATGATAATACTCAAAGTTGAGAATATTATATAATTGATTCATTTTATTTATATATAAGGACAATTTTTTTATATTTTTGATTTTTTTTCTTGTCTTATATATATAAAAAAAAGAAAAAGAAAATCTTTTTATATTATTATTTTTTAAAGAAAATAAGCAAAATAACTTCACACGGAAGGATCTTCAAAGCACTAATTGTCAAACACAACGACAATCGTCTTACACACCTCCCCGGCAGTGGCGCCAAAAATTAATTTTAAAGATTTCTTACTATATATATAATATAAATACTATAAATTTATAATAGGATAATATCAATAAAATCAATGAATAAACCGGGTAGTATATGATATTCCCGGGTCTTTTCCCGACGAGGAATGCAAATTTGAAAGTCGAAAGTCGGTTTGATATTTGATGCTTAAATGGAAAAAGATTTTAATTTGTTTTCTAAATCTACGGGAAAATTAATGCAATCTACACTAAAAACAATTAAGGCAACACAAATTTAAACTAAAAACGCAAACGGGAATCCTAAAAACGTGACTTAAAACTCTAATTTATCAAAATTAAATCCTAAAATGATCTTTTTAACTTTTATAAGTCCTAATTGACTAAAATGCAAGAACTAAGAAAACTAAACAAAAAACGAAAGCAATTTGAGCTTAAAAACACAAAAAACGTAAACGGGATCCAATCATGTTCTTTAAAAAACTAAAATCTACAATTTTAACCCTACGAAAGCAAATCTAATTTTCCTAAGTCCTAAATGATAAAAGAAAATTTTCTAAAAAAGATTTAGATTTTTTTGACTTTTTAATAATTTTTTATGAATTAAAAACATTGTTAACAAGAATTAAATATAAAAAATAATAAACGATTTATAAAAAATCTGAAAAAATCCTAAAAAGTGCATTGAACAGTGAAGAATTTAATAAAAATAAGGTGGAGAAAACAGCTTATCAAATAAGTTGTTAAATAAGCTAAAGCAGCTTATTAAGCAAAATGACTAAAAAGGTGATAAAAGAATAATGTAAGCAAAAGAAAACGGAAAAGACCCAAGGGCGCTAGTGGTGTTGTGTGGTGTGTTAAAAACGTTGGGTTGCGGGTGTTGAGGTCCAGGGTTCGAGCCCTGCTCACCTTGGACTTCCACCTTCCCTAATGTTTTTATTTTTGCCAAAAAATTTTACCAGCTTATAAATAAGCTGTAAACCAACAACTTTTGTGAAAACAAAATTTTTAAAACTTAGAAATAAGCTTATAAATAAGCTCAAAAAGCTTGACAGAATGTTAATCTTAACTAAGTAACTAATGATCTAAATTGTTTGGCAATTTTAAAACTAAATAAGCTAATGAAAGGCAAAATAAGCTAACACAGGCTTAAACATACACCTAATAAGCACTAAGGAACATAAATAAGTAAATATGATAAGCTATACTAGGCTTAAGCGACACTAAGCTTAAAATGACAGGATTCCTCAAAAGTCTTATAACTAAAAAATTTAAACTACAAGTGCTAAAAAGCTTAAATAAGCTCTACCCTAAGATGAATAAGCTAAAAGTACTTCTATTCTATCCTAATAAGCAAATCTAAGCAAAATAAGGCAAGTACAATAAGCCAATAAGCTCAAATAAGCAAATAAGCCTATAGGGTACTTTTTAGCTTATTTTTAAGCTAGAAGAAAGATCATTATGGCTTAGTGGCTTATACCACTAAAAAGCTTATGAAATAAGCTACAATAATCATCAATCAAAAAGGAGTTTGAAATTCAGATAAGCTATGAAAAAGCTTAATGAAAGTAGCTGTTCATACTCAGTATATACTGAGTCCCCATTTTTTTTAACTTTGAAAATGTCAACTTTTGAGCTTAAAAATAAGCTAACAAACAGATCCTTATGGCCTTAATACTATGAAACAGATTAATTTTAGACCCCAAAGAACTTATAGCAACAATCAAAAGTCATTTTGAAATTAAGAATAAGCCAGAAAAGCCAAATCAAAAAGCAGTTTCTTCAAACTTCCAACACTTAGCAATTTTTTGACAGATTTTGATGAAATCAAAAACAACTAATGCAGACTTAATCTAACATATTGTACTGCATTTAAACATAAAATCAGCCTGAAAATGACACTTAAAAGATCCTGATCAAATCCTAAGCAAATAAGCTGTGCTAAACTGTTCTTGGACCACAAATTTAAGGTAAGCATACACAATTCCTTATAAATCAATTCTAGACTAAAACAAATACCCAAAACAGATATAAAGTCCTCAAATACGATATCTAAAGTTCCCAAATGGGTCAAAATGGTACAAATAGTACTAACTATGGGTTAGTACTGCTTGTGCCAAACACCCCTTTAAAAACTTATAAACCATTTTAAAATAATTTTTAATGAACAAACCTTTAATACCAGATTTTAAATAGCTTATAAAAGCCCTAATGAACAACTTTAATCACTTAGATAAGCCAGAACAACAAGATTATCAACTATGCTATTTAAGACAGATTTTAAGCAAACTTGCACAAATAATTTTTAAACTACAACCTAAGTATTTTAAACAAACTAAACATCTATAATAAGCTATAATAAGCAGATATAAGGAAGAAACAAGCACCAATAAGCAGACTAAGCAAATGCAGTTTATGAGTTAAAACTTGAAAATGAGAAACTTATAAAGCCCTTGCTCAAAACAGGGAAAATAAGCTCTTTAGAGCTTTTGTTTATAAGCTCTAGCTTGTTTAAAACAAGCTAGTAAAAGCCATAAGCCCATCCAGGTTTGGCTTATCATCCATAAAGAGATTTTGAGTGATTTTTAGTGAAAGAGTTCTTAAACAACACAAAACTAGAAAGTTTTCATTGTTTAAGTTATGACAGCTTATAAGAGTGAATAATAGCTTATAAAGAGCTTATAAAACACTTTGAACCTTAATGAAACATGAACCTTAAAAATAGAATTTTAAATCTCTTAATATCATTATTACAAAGTACATTACTCATATAATGTACCATTTGTAACGTTATATCAAAACGGGCTTTAAACCGTTATCGTTTACCTCTAAACACTAATTCCATGATAGGTTAATATCTAAAGCGAATGTACAAGCTACTAAAGCATATGTACAAGTAATATATGTTGGGAATTATATTTTGAGTTGATAATAAAAAACACAAATGAAACAAGATGGAAACATGAAGGACCAAAGTTGTAGTCAAAGAATACTACAAAAGATAAGAATTGAAAGATTTTGTCAAAGATAATGATTGAATAACTAATTGATTTTATCATTATTATCATTATTAGTTTCCATGTAAACCTTGACTCCTTATACTACAAAAGGAGGTCTAAGGTATGTAGTTTAAACATCTAGAATAGAATAGAATAGCAGACTTCTCAATGTAAGTCTAGCAAAAGCGTGTGTGTACACGTTTAGTAGTAGTAGTAGTAGTAGTTAGTTTATTAGATAGTTGGTGTAGCCTCATTTATTCTGATCAAATATAATAAAAGCTTCAATGTTCGGTTAAAACCTTGTTTGATAATATTGCTTTCTTATTATTCCGCTGCGTGTTCAATATTATCTGTAAAACTAATCCTAGATGAGTTAAATCGATCTCAACATGTGGTATCAGAGCAGGTTGATCTTGATATCTAGGATTCGTACAAGGTTTTAATGAAGTGATTTTCTATTTTTCGGTGATTGGTCTAATTTGGTAAAATTAGGGTTTCATTACAAACCCTAAATCAGGTGAAAACAGAAGGTTTTTGTAGTTGCTTATCAGATTTGATAGGATTTTGTTGCAAGGCTGTTAATGATTGACTCATAACAACAGAATTTCACAAAAAGCAAAGGTTCTTGAAGATCATGGGTTTTCTGGTTCACGATTAACTGTGGAGAAAAAGAAGGTGGAACCAGTGATTATTTACCCTAACGTTGCTGTTGTTATTAGACCTGGTGGACCACAAGAAGGTGTCGGATTGGCTGGCATGAGAGTTCTTGTTTGCATCTATTCTTAAACATTCAATGACAACATCAGGTCTGTTTGAATGATTTTGGTACAGGTTATGATCATGGTATTTATTAGAAAAAGAAGAAGCAGGTTTGTGATATAAAGGTTGCGACAAGAAAAGAAGCAGCAAGGTGATTTATAGCAGCATGTATATGAAGGTTATGGTTAGGACTGTGTTTTTGTTAAAAGAAAACACAGTAAGATGTGTTTATGATCACGATATTTAATCTAGATTCGTAGGTATATGTATGTGGGTTTTCTGGTTTAATACGTGGATTGGTATTATGTGATAAGGCTGAATAAATGATGGAGCAGTTGTGGTTATGAAATGCGTCTGTTATGATATCCTAATTTGTAGGGATTCCTTTCTGTTTTCCTAATTGGACGTGGTTACAGTTGAATATGATATAGCGTTATTTATGAAAGAAATACTGTGATGGACGTGGACTTGGCAATTAGCAATTATTGGTATAATTATTTGTGCTGCTAATGAAACATATTAATACTGCTCATGTATTTAGTTATGACTTACTACTGCCAAAGATAATCTTTAGTACTGCTCGCCCAAGGTTGATACTGCCTGAATTAGCAACAGTCCAGTGATAGGGTTGCAACGGTTCAGTGATAGAATCTGTGTTGCTAATTGTTATGGGAGGAAGGAGTACTAATATTAGCAACAGTTTTGTGATGGATCTGTGACAAGATAGTGACGACTTTGTGACAGTTTTGAGACAGAAAAAAGCGTTGCTAAGTGTTTGATTTGTAAATACCGCTTGTTGAAGCAGTTTGTACCGTTAGTGCTATCCGACATAGCTAGTTTGTACCGCTAGCTTTATCAGATATCGGGTGACTTACGGTTTTGGATCTCGGATAGATGATGCAATTATGGTTCATTTTTGGAGATTTATTGAAGATGTGATTACGAAGACGATTGATTATCACTTATTTGATGTTGTAGTTGAGTTTCACAGATACGTGTTCTTATCATATCTCAAACGGCTTACAACATTTGAAGGTAACTTGTTCGTGTTTAAATGGTGTTGACGAAGACTTGACAAATGTAGCAAAGGTGTGTGATTTTTCTTATGATGCTCAATGCCCACATTTGCTATCACTTTAAGGAGTTACGTTGTAGTGCTCAGTGTCTCATATAGTTGAGGATTTTGTGAAGAGATTGTGCTCTATACTTATTTTTTGAGTATTGGTATGAGTTCGTCGTCACGTAGTTAGTGCAAGACATCTAAGACAAAGTTTGGGAGATTCTACTTCTTCATCAATTCGTTATACTAGGTTTTCATTCTTCAGTGATCTAATACATTAAAGTCGAGGAGGTTCGAGATTAAGAGATGGTAAAAACATATTGGTTTTAGGGGAGCTTATTGATTAAATGTCTTGACCATCTATATGCTTCATCAGGTGAAGGTTTTTACTCGACTAGCCTTTGTTACTTATGCTAGTGTAAGTTTCTACTGACAAGTCATTTTTCGTAAGGTACGTAATGGTGGCAATTTGGGTCATTGGCAATACTTTGGATTAAAAGTGTAATACTTGGTTCGTAGTTGTAAAGATCAATGTTGCATACTTGGTCCCCTCTATTGATGTTGACAAAAAAAGGAAGAAGGATTTAATGATTAGCATATGTTGATTCTTGGTGGTATAGCATGGATTAAGGGGAAGTTTCATTCGTATATCAACTTCAGGGGAAGTTCGTGTTTATTGGGTTTTGTCATTATCAACTAAGGGAAGATTGTTAAGAATTATATTTGAGTTGATAAGATAAAACACGAATGAAACAAGATGGAAACATGAAGGACCAAAGTTGTAGTCAAAGAATACTACAAAAGATAAGAATTGAAAGATTTGGTCAAAGATAATGATTGAATAACTAATTGATTTTATCATTATTAGTTTCCATGTAAACATTGACTCCTTATACTACAAAAGGAGGTCTAAGGTATGTAGTTTGAACATCTAGAATAGAATAGAATAGCAGACTTCTCAATGTAAGTCTAGCAAAAGCGTGTGTGTGTACACGTTTAGTGGTAGTAGTAGTAGTTAGTTTATTAGATAGTTGGTGTAGCCTCATTTATTCTGATCAAATATTAATATAAAAAGCTTCATGTTTCGGTTAAAACCTTGTTTGATAATATTGCTTTCTTATTATTCCGCTGCGTGTTCAATATTATCTGAGTACTAACTATAACTAATAGACTTAACTTTAATACTAACAGTATTAAGTCTGTTTACAATATTTTCCTAACACTGAGTACTTGTGCTAGTTGTGTGAGAGCAGTCTTAAATCAATCTTAGCCATCATTCTTAAGTGTTGCCCATGCCTATGATCTCAAACCCTTAAATCTTTGTCTTTATCCTTGACGAATTGGGTTTAAAGGGATTGCCAAGGTGGCATTTGACTTATGTGAAGTGGGGTAGAGGGGGATGGTGATGGTTTTATCTTGGGGTTGCAGGGTGGTGCAGGGAAGAAAGAACCTGTTTAGGAAATTTAGCGCCAATTTGGTTCGTTTGTTTTTATCACTGTTTTAGTGATAACAGGGGTGAAGGGTTTAGGATTTGACAAGTTAGGCCCCTGAGGTTGTATATTAATGTTGCAACCACAGTCCTTTGAGGTGTAAAGTTATAGGGGGTTGGCAGAAATACCCCCTGAAGTTATATGGTGTAATTGCATGGATAGTCCTTAAAGGACTAACAGACTTAACAGCCTTATCAATAGGCTTGTTAAGTGTTATGTTTGGGCCATGGTTTGTGTCACACCCCGCCAAGGCAGAAACGCGAGGCGTAACGTCATGGATATCATCATAACACAATGGTGTCGAAACAGAGAA
>BQNB010199149.1:0-11082 GCA_026074375.1 Tanacetum coccineum
AACTCTCCATCTTCGTCTTTTTTCAAATGCAGGTCGTATAGATCGTCTTTTGGTATTTGGACTCAGGCTGCTCAAAATATATGACGGCGAATCGCTTACGGCTCTAGAATTTCGTGAATGATCATTTTGGTGCTATTATGGGTTATGGATACTACGTGATTGGTGATAGTGTGATCTCTAGGGTATATTATGTGGAAGGACTTGGACACAATCTCTTTTCTGTAGGTCAATTTTGTGATTCAGGTCTTGAAGTTGCATTCAGAAAACATTCATGTTATGTTAGAGATGTAGATGGTGTGGAGTTACTTAGAGGCAATTGTGGCTCGAATCTATACAGTATCTCCGTTGAAGACATGATGAAGTCCTCTCCAACTTGCTTATTGTCAAAATCCTCCAAGAACAAATCATGGTTGTGGCATCGACGGTTAAATCATTTAAACTTCGGTACCATCAATGATCTTGCTAGAAAAGATCTAGTAAGAGGCTTACCAAGGTTGAAGTTTGAGAAAGACCATCTTTGATCTGCTTGTCAACTAAAAAAGAGCAAGAAGTATACCCACAAACCCAAATCTAAAAACACCATTATGGAAGTCTTACATACCCTTCATATGGACTTGTTTGGTCCAATAAGAGTGCAAAGTATTAATGGGAAGAAATACATTTTAGTCATTGTTGATGATTATTTGAGATTCACATGGGTTAGGTTTTTGAGATCAAAAGATGAAACTCTAGAGTTTGTTATTAAATGTCTGAAGCAAATACAAGTTGGTCTCAATAAAACTGTTAGATTCATCCGAGCAGATAATGGCACATAATTTGTTAATAAAGTTCTGACTGAATTCTACGAAAGTGTCGGCATTTTTCACCAAAAAACTATTCCGAGAACTCCTCAGTAGAACGGAGTTGTCGAAAGACGAAATCGTACTCTTGTAAAAGCTACTAGAACAATGTTGATATTTTCTAAAGCTCTGATGTTTCTATGGGCCAAAGCTGTTGCTACTGCTTGTTACACCCAAAACAGATCCCTAATTCATACTCGTCACAACAAAACCCCGTATGAGCTTGTGCATGATAGGAAACCTGATATTAAATTTCTTCGTGTTTTTGGTTCTCTTTGTTATCCAACAAATGACAACATAGACCTCGGAAAATTGAAAGTAGCAACAGATATTGGGATTCTCGTTGGTTTTTCTCCCAATAGGAAGGGTTATAGAATCTACAACAAGAGAACCCGAAGAATTATGGAAACCATTCACGTCACATTTGATGAGCTGACTAAGCATATGGCTCATGTACAAATCAGTTCAGGACCCGAGCTTATTTTAATAATGCCTGGATAAATCAGTTCGGGGCTCGTACCAAAACCAGTCCTTGCAGCTCCTTATGTACCCCCAACCAATAAAGATCTAGAGATTTTGTTTCAACCAATGTTCGATGAATACTTTAAACCTCTAAGTGTGGAAACACCGGTACCTTCTGCTCCTGCAGTTCCAGTTAGTTCAGCCGGTACACCTTCTTCAACAATAATTGATCAAGATGTACCTTCTCCAAGTCATTCACCATCATCATCTGAAGTACAACCTCCTATCTTACATCAAGGTGTTGCAGTTGGACCTACTTTCGAGGACAATCCTTTTGCTCAAGCTGACAACAATCCCTTTGTAAACGTGTTTGCTCCAGAACCTAGTTATGAGGAGTCATCGTCAGGGGATGTTAGTATAGCTGAATCCAACCAAGTTATTCAACCACATGAACATCTCAGAAAATAGACCAATGCTCACCCGATTAATAATGTAATCGGTAATCCTTCTCATCCGGTATCCACCAGAAAACAGTTAGCTACTAATGCCTTGTGGTGCTTTTACAATTATGTACTTTCAAAAGTCGAACCCAAAAATTTAAAGACTGCCGTGACTAAAGATTTCTGGTTTAAATCTATGCAAGACAAAATTCACGAGTTTGATCGACTTCAAGTATGAGAGTTAGTACCACCTCTAGACTGTGCAATGATAATCGCTCTCAAGTGGATTAACATAGTCAAACTTGATGAGTATGGTGATGTTCTGAAAAACAAGGCAAGGTTAGTAGCTAAGGGTTATCGTCAATAGGAGGGTATCGATTTTGAAGAATCATTTGCATCGGTTGCACAGATAGAGGCTCTTAGAATCTTCATTGCAAATAGACCCAAGCAAGAACAGTTCATTTACTGAACCAGAGGAATTTGTTGATCCAGATCATCCTACACACGTCTATCATCTGAAGAAGGCTCTTTATGGCTTGAAGTAGGCTCCATGGGCGTGGTATGACACTTTGTCAAGGTTTCTTCTAGAAAACAATTTCTCAAAGGGTGTAGTTGATCCTACATTATTCACTCGGAAAACAGACAAACATATTATTCTCGTTCAGATTTACGTAGATGATATCATATTTGCCTCAACTGATCCTAAATCTTGTGACACATTTTCAAATGAGATGAGTTCAAAATTTTAGATGTCAATGATGGGACAAATGTCGTTTTTCTTAGGATTATAAGTTTCTCAAAATCCCGGAGGAATCTTTATAAACCAGTCTAAATATGCTCTTGAAATTTTAACAAAATTTAGAATGGAATCTTGTGACCCTGTAGATACACCAATGGTGGATCGATCAAAACTAGATGAGGACCCCTTAGGGATTCCAGTTGACCAAACTCAGTTTTAAAGTATGGTCGGCTCCCTAATGTATCTCACTGCCAGTAGACCAGACCTTGTATTTGTTGTGTGCATGTGTGCTAGGTATCAGGCTAAGCCTACCAAAAAGCACCTTGAAGCAATTAAACGGGTCTTTCGGTACCTCAAAAGAACCATTAACATGGGTCTTTGGTATCCGAAGGACACCGTCATGGCACTAACGGCCTATGCAGATGCTGATCATGCAGGTTGTCGAGATACCCGGAGAAGTACGCCAGGAAGTGCTCAATTTCTTAGAGATAAACTGGTGAGCTGGTCATCAAAGAAGCAGAAAAGCACTACTATTTCAACAATAGAGGCTGAATACATTGCCATGTTTGGATGTTGTGCTCAAATCCTTTGGATGAGATCACAGCTAATGGACTATGGCTTTGCATTCAATAATGTACCTCTGTATTATGATAAAAAGAGTGCTATTTCTCTCTGCTGCAACAATGTCCCGCATTCTTGGTCAAAGCACATCGACATACAACACCATTTCATAAGAGAGCAAGTGGAAAATGGAGTGGTTGAACTTTACTTCGTGACGATGGATTACCAACTTGCGGACATATTCACTAAGGCATTACCAAGAGAGCGGTTCAAATTTCTTCTTTCACGACTTGGAATGAAGAGTAAGTCTCCAGTAACTCTCAAACGTCTTCAAGAAGAAAAAGGATGAGTAAAGGATAGTCTTCGTGTATCCTATGTACATATTTTAAACCAAAAAGAAAATATAAAAATATAAAACATGCAAAAATCATAAAAATCAAAAAATAGAAAATACCAAAAATATTTTTCTCAGGACATGTCTTCTGGCATCGATAATATTTACGGCCTTAGAAATGCCATTCAATAATGACACAGTGCTGTAAATAAAGTTCAAACAGAAGTTGTAAATGTTTTCAAACATGTCAAATGGCTTGCAGTTATTTCAGCCTGCAACCCGCTTTTCATACTGAGGAAAGCTTGTCATAAAAAAGGCAGTTGTTCCTGACAATGGGAATTAATTTTCTCGAGTATGATCTACTTAATGATCATGCAAAGGCTTGTGTTTACGTTACAACACAACCCGTGCTTCCTTTATACAAATTAATGTACGTGTCAGTGCATTTCTTTGTTTTTTATGGTGTTGATTTTAAAATAAAATATAATCATCTTTCGGTTTCATCAGAAAAATATTTTCAAAGACATTTTAAACCATCAAATAATGACTATAGCTCTTTAAATAGAAAATGGGTCATTATTTGAGGGGGAGAAAGTGTCAAATTATCTACTTCATAATTAATCAAGTGATAAAAGGAAAAGGCTTTAAACAATGACGGATCATTAATTAAAGAGGAGTTAATTAAATTTAACTCAATCGGGCTTTATATGTTATGTGTTTATACCTTTGGGACTTAATAGCAAAATGTGTAACTTAATCTTGATAACTAAAACCTATAAGGACTAGTTTTCCCATTTGTGAAACTATACTTTGCCTTAGGAAAGTTGTTAAAGGGAATTAGAAGGTGTTATAAACCTTAGGGGGGCATTTTGGTAAAACCCAAAAGAGTTTAAACAAAAACACCCTCACCTGTTCCTTTTTATTCATACGCAAATCAAACATCCCTTCTTTCTTTCCTCTTGAACTCGAATCCACCAAGAACACCATCATTTCGTGTTTGTTAACTCCTAAGGTAAACTCGAACATCTTTATTACATCATAACCATCTCATATTCAAACTAGATTCAAGGAATTAGGTTATTATCAATAAATTTTATAACCGAAAAACCCCTAAATCTTGTTTGTTAGGGTTCTTCATGTAAAAAAATATTTGAATCCTTCAATTTCTTTGAGGGGTTTTGGTCTATCAGGGGATCTAGAACATGTGTTTTATATAACAGTTTTAATGTGGTTAATATATGGTGGTGTTTTAATCTTGGATTCTGATATCATAAAATTAGGTTTTAGTCAAGAACTTTTAAAAGTTCATGGTTTGGGGTGTTTTTAGGAGTGTTTTATTGATTGTATGAGTGTGTTGTTTGAGTGTCCTTTAACAAGCTACAATTTCAAATCTTGGTTAACTTGGGGTTTTCTTATTCATTTGAGTCGAAGTAAGCATAAGTCTAAATTTTCATGGTTAATCTTTGTTATAAATGGTCCGTTGTGATTTGTGGTTGCTATAAGTTCATGTTAAAAGGATTTGATGCATAAAAAATGAGGTTTGAGTTTGCCTAATACTTTGCCTAGGCGAAGTATACGCCTTTCATACCTAGGCAAAGTATACTCTAATTTGTAATAGGAGAAGTATGCACTAGTAATACTAGGCGAACTATACCAAGGCTTGTACTAGGCAAAGTATGCACTAGTAATACTAGGTGAACTATACCAAGGCATATACTAGGCAAATTATACATCTTTCCTTAGGCGAAGTATACATCATGCTTAGGCGAACTATACAAGCTTTCTTCTAGGCGAACTATACGAAAGGCTTAGATACATCATTTAGCTCTTTAAATAGAAAAATATTTTTGGTTTCATCAGAAAAATATTTTCAAATACATTTTAAACCATCAAATAATGACTATAGCTCTTTAAATAGAAAATGGGTCATTGTTTGAGGGGGATAAAGTGTCAAATTATCTACTTCATAATTAATCAAGTGATAAAAAGAAAAGGCTTTAAATAATGACGGATCATTAATTAAAGAGGAGTTAATTAAATTTAACACAATCAGGCTTTATATGTTATGTGTTTATACCTTTGGGGACTTAATAGCAAAATGTGTAACTTAATCTTGATAACTAAAACCTATAAAGACTAGTTTTCCCATTTGTGAAACTATACTTTGCCTTAGGAAAGTTGTTAAAGGGAATTAGAAGGTGTTATAAACCTTAGGGGGCATTTTGGCAAAACCCAAAAGAGTTTAAACAAAAACACCCTCACTCGTTCCTTTTTATTCATACGCAAATCAAACATCCCTTCTTTCTCTCCTCTTGAACTCGAATCTACCAAGAACACCATCATTTCGTGTTTGTTAACTCCTAAGGTAAACTCGAACATCTTTATTACATCATAACCATCTCATATTCAAAGGAATTAGGATATATCACTAATTTTATAACCGAAAACCCTAAATCTTGGTTTAGGGTTCTTCATGTAAAAAATATTTGAATCCTTCAATTTATTGAGGGGTTTTGGTCTATAAGGGATCTAGAACATGTGTTTATAACAGTTCTTAATGTGGTTAATATATGGTGGTGTTTATCTTGATTCTTGATATCAAAAAAATTAGGTTTTATGTCAAGAACTTTTAAAAGTTCATGGGTTTGGGTTTAGGAGTGTTTTATTGATTGTATGAGTGTGTTTGAGTGTCCTTTAACAAGCTACAATTTCAAATCTTGGTTAACTTGGGGTTTTCTTATTCATTTGAGTCGAAGTAAGCATAAGTCTAAATTTTCATGGTTAATCTTTGTTATAAATGGTCCGTTGTGATTTGTGGTTGCTATAAGTTCATGTTAAAAGGATTTTGATGCATAAAAAATGAGGTTTGAGTTTGCCTAATACTTTGCCTAGGCGAAGTATACGCCTTTCATACCTAGGCAAAGTATACTCTAATTTGTAATAGGAGAAGTATGCACTAGTAATACTAGGCGAACTATACCAAGGCTTGCACTAGGCAAAGTATGCACTAGTAATACTAGGTGAACTATACCAAGGCATATACTAGGCGAAGTATGCATCTTTCCTTAGGCGAAGTATACATCATGCTTAGGCAAACTATACAAGCTTTCTTCTAGGCGAACTATACGAAAGGCTTAGATACATCATTTAGGCTAGGCGAACTATACCGGATATAATACTGGGCGAATTATACGTGACGTCTATAGGCGAAGTATACACTTGAAAGGACGAATGATACTTGGACTTAAAATGAGACAAAATTACACATTGATTCTCAAAAGCTACTTAGGACAATCGATGAGCAATCATCAAATTTGGACAAATAACTCACAACATCAAAGAGAACGATACATCTCACTTGGACAAATCATTAACTAAGCTAAACATCTAGACTAATCACACTTGATTATTCAACATACGAGATATATATACCTTTTAAGAAAATTTCACAATGTGATACACTTACGGTTATATATTCTTAGAATTTAATCTAGTTGCTTAAGTGCCTTAGTTGATCTATAGTTGTGTGTGTTATCTTGCCATGTTGTCCCTCTGATTGTTGTCTCAAAGTCTATGTATTAATTAGATACCTAATGATCTGTGTCTAACTCTCAGTAATAATTCAGCTTGCATATAAAATCAATCTTCATGAACCAAATTGTCTTTCAGTAATATATATATTTGCTTGTATATAAACTGTATGTGATAAATCTTAGCAGAATCATGACTACCACTGCTTCTCAACAAGATGCTCTTGACCTTGCACTTGTACCACAGGAGAAAAGAGTCCAGATTGGCAAATGCAACATGAGAATTAATCTTGGAAAGACTTAGAGAGAACCTACCTATCAAGTTGGTTTGGATGCTCTTGCTCTCACAACATGCTATCTTGCCTTCCTTATCATTGTAGATGACCCAGAAATATACATGCATCATGTCACAACCCGTAAATTTCCGTTTAGTATTTCAACCGTTTCCGTTTAGTAGTTTGAAATTTTATAATTTTCGTTTAACTTTTACGTTTAACCGGGAAGATATTCCGTTATTATCTGTAAACCATTACTGGAAGTAATCCATGCACCCAATCATCACAGTCTTTCGTCAGTAAACGCGTTTTTACGTTTTTAGTTGATATTTAATTTTAGAAATTTTCATAATCGTTTTATGTATCTTCTGTATTTATGTGTTCTGTGAATAACTAGTAACATAAGTATATGCATGGAAACCCTTGAAATTAAATACAAACATGCATGGAGTTCCTAAAATTTTGGAGACCAATTTGGTCCCCCTTTGGCTCATGCATGCATTCAAAAACCACAACCCACACACACTTTGGATACTCAATTTGGATTTTAAATCAAGGGACATGTTTCCCTTAAACTAGCAAGAGGCTAGTCCTCTCCTTCACTCCCATTTGTAGATCATTTTGGTCCCCTTTCCTTCCATCTTTGCTTGCACCGATCGGACCACACACACCCCACAACCCTTGGATGCCAAATTTGAAATCAAGGATATACATTGTATAGGTTCATAATTTCACTTATTCCTCACCTATACTTCTCTCACTAGAAAAAAACACACATATATTTATTCTCTCTTATCTCTTGTTTGAACACCAACACACACACACACACACACACACAAATCTATACATTTTCAATCTTTGATCAAAACCATTTGAAGATATTATGTTCGGGTTGATATTCGGGTAGTTTATAAACAATGTTTGGGTTGTTTTTAGTCTCAAATCATCCTCTAATCACCTTTGCTTGTAAGACATCTCATGTTTTTCTTAAACGAGTTGTACTTTTACAGACTTATGATCATTCCGAACAAGGTGTACAAAACGGATCGTTGTGAAAATCGATATTTTATTTTTCTATAAAACTATAAGTCTTAAGTTTTAATCTTTTCAAACATAAATAGAAGAACATGAAAAATAGTTGTACTTTTGTGCTTAAAGTTTGTTGTGATCATTTTGATATATATGTTGTTGTTACGGATATATCGTTTATTTGAGGTTATCGTATATAGTGATTTTAAGAGTTGTGGATGAATGGATTAATTTAGATAATGGATTTGATGAAAGCGTGAAATGAAAGTAGATGGGATTAAGTTTAGAATGGGTTCGTTGTGATATTTGCGGTGTTGTCAGAAATCAAACGGATTGATCCTTTTGTAGTCCATATGGTTCGAACCATATGTGGCTCACACATGGTGTCCTAAATTTTTTTTGTCACATTATTAACTTAATAAAATGTAGTAACGTGATTAAGTTAGTTGTCGGATATTTTTACGGGGCAATAAGATGTGTACTTTTTATAAAACGGATATTTTTGCAAGTCGAATCAAATAAAAGGGAAAGTTTTTATTTTAAGAAAGGTCATGTCGAAATTTCATAAATATTGGAAATGTGTCGAATAATATCTTTTGTTATTAAAGTAATAATGAAATGGAGAAAAACGTTAGGTGTCGGGTCTAGGTCAACATTTGCGGTTATTGAGTCAACTTTGGTGTGCCAGGTCACTAAAAGGCGAAATACACTAAAAGACAAAATATTTTTGAGAGTTGTTTAAATTGTCGAGACTTGTCAAAAACTTATAATTTTGGAAAGTATGTTTTGAAAGGATACACCTTGACTACTTATGTTCGGATGATAGGTGCGCTAAGAGATATTTCGTTGTACATTATACTTAAACGACAACTATATGCTAGGTTGTCGCTAGGACCGTGTGATTTGTCTACACTTGGTTGATTTCTTTTGATTCACTGCTCGCTTAAGGTGAGTTCATAGCCCCACGTTTTACTTATTTTGAATGCATTTTATAACTTTTGGGGTGACAAGAATTGCTTGTTTTGAAAACCAGACACAAGTACTTTACGTGAGAATTTCTTTGTTTACGTGTTGCCTAAGTAGCGTTAGACCACTATTGCCCGGATTATCATGAAGCGTTAATTACCTTTAACCAACTGGTTGGTTAAGTGAGCGCGAGTGAATAAATAGATCTATTGGGACTAATAATCCCCATCCAGGTTTGGTAACTGTTATTGGTCGGGTACTTGATGGACTGTACAGGCCAACAGATGTATATCATGTCGAAACTAGTTGGGTTGTCTTTGGTTAGACATCCGTAAAGGCAAGTCTTATATGGCATGGAACATGCTACCATTCCAATAGTAGCTTCGGTGTCATGAGCTTAGCACAACATAAATACCTTTTTATGTGATGTTGTATCTCCTATAACTATCGCATACGTGTTGAAATCTTGTGGTCTACATTGATTACGTTTGAATTAAACCTATGTATTCACTCAACTTTATGTTGACGTTTTAAGCATGTTTTTCTCAGGTGCTTAGCTAGGATGTCTTGCTTGATCTATGTAAAGTCTTTGCCTGAACCGGTTTACAAGATTTTTTTATGTTTAAATACCGTTGTTGAATTCAATTAAGCTTCCGCATTTTAACTTTTGAACATTTATTTTGAACTGATGTAAAACTTATCTTTATTTTAAATTAATGCAGCGGAGTTTATTTTCAAAACGTACCCTTAGAGGTCGTTCTTATGTTTATACTTAAGATATTCTATGACGTCACGCCCCCGGACTCTTATTCTGACGGGACCATATTTGGGGGTGTGACAGATTGGTATCAAGAGCCAAGGTTATAAAGAACCATGTAGTATAACTAGGTCTGGATTATAACTAGTATGTGATCCTTACATGATTTTATGTGCCTTACGTAATCTTACGTAATATGTATATATAATAATTAATTAAATACTAAGTGATGAGGTGTCATTTTATACACTATTTCGAGGTCATTTAACCCTTTAAATCTTGCAAATATGCCCAGATTATGTGCTTAATCATTTGTTTTTGTATTTTTAGTACTTGGATGGTATTTGGAGGAAATACATGTGACTTAGGCTCATTTGGAGAATAAATGGACAAGATTACGGACCTACACCAAATCTATGAAGAATCATGTTCACATAGCATGGAGACGGCTTCGGAGGCATAAAGCGACGTCGTCGTGATCCATCAAGTGACGGCATCTGGCATCTGGCAATGGCGTCATGACGTGGCCAACTTAAAGTGGATCTAGAACCTTCTATGTGGCGACGGCGTCACAATTATAAAGCGACGCCATCGCGTCGATATCTCTATAAATGCAAAACCAATTTTAGGGTTTTAAGTGTGTAACTTTAGTGTAACTTTGTATAAACCTAGGGAGATGAACCCTAGTCATTCTAGCAGCTTTATAGGTCATTTTTAGGGCTTCAAAACCCTATTGTAACTACATTGAATCAATGTTTTAATCAAGTAAGATTATTTATCATTAATCATTCAATATGTCTATGTGTTGTTTGATTAATCTATCTTCTTGCTTTCCTTATAACATGCGAGGCTAAACCCTCCTTTGTAATTATCTATGATTGCATGAAACTTAGGTTGTAGATCCTTTTGATGTTGCTTCTTGTTGAAATGGAATAAAAGGCTTCTTAACTGTTAATACTGCTAGTTTAAGTTACTGCTGCTAGTTATGGAAGTTACTACTGCTGGTTATAGTTTCTACTGCTGATGAAGACTGCAGGAAATATTCTAACTCATTACTATCGCTAGTTATAAAGTTACTACTGCTAGTATTAGTTACTACTGCTAGAAGAGTTTTTGCTGTTAGTTATAAGTTAGTACTGTTAGTTATATG
>BQNB010199151.1:0-11082 GCA_026074375.1 Tanacetum coccineum
AAAAAAATATCCGCGGTAACATTTCCGAATTGACTTAAACAGCCGGCCCAATTATAAAAAAATATTCGCGATAACATTTCCGAATTGACTATACTGAAAAAGTAAACCCACACTATTAAATATGAGACCGACAAAATAAACTCGCACAAAATTAAACGAAAAAAAAAAGAATTAATGACACGCAACAACGCGTGAAAAATTAGCGCCCCGCAGTAACGTGCAGGAAAAAATAAACTTACACTATTAAACATAAAAAAACGCGCGAAAAAACAAATAAAAATAAATAAATAACACATTTCACAAGTAAAACTACGTCGTTTTGGCTCTGCTACAATGCTTAAAATGAACAGTGCTACAGTAGCGCTACAGTACCCCGGCCCAATGGGCTCGGTTACTGTTCATCAGCAAAAAAAAAAAACTTTATTATCCCCCTCCTCTTTTTTGGCCAAAAATAAGAAATTTTTTTTTATAAGAAGTACTCTCATCTTTAACTATTTACGACTATCTATCGGCCTGGGCAAAAAAAAATGCGCGATTGTCATCTTATATAAGAACAAAAACAAACTATTAAACAACAGACCGAAAAAATAAACCAAAAAAAAAAAATTAACGTCCCACAACAACGCGCGAAAAATTAACGCCCGCAGCAACGCGCGGTTAATCTTGCTTGTTTTAACAAAAAGGAAAGATAAATCTAATATGGAACGTGAAGGTTGATATTTTCAATGGTTTTTCTATGCCTTAAGGGCAAAAGATAAGAAGGCAGAGACTCAGACTCACAGAAAAGTACAGAAAAATACACAGGACTCATAAGACTCACAGAAAAGTACAGAAAAATACACAGGGCTCATAAATTTTATGAGTCTATTTGTACTATTCTATACCTTTCTGTAGGTCTCTATGTACTTTTTGTATTTTTAGCTTCTTATCTTGTGCCCTTAAGGCACAAGTTAGAAAAACCTTATTTTCAATAATGTTTTATTATTTTATTTTTCATTTTTTTAATGATCTATAAACTTGTTTAGTCTTAGTTCACTAAAAATTTGTAGTTGTATGATCTCAAAGATAATTTTGATCGATAGCTTAATGAAGGACGTGATGAAAATTTCTCACATAGTATAAAGTATATCATAAAGATTCTATTATATGAGAAAAATACCATGTCATTATGTCCCACACATGCATCAAGTATTTTTAACAGTGCTCTAAAAGGTGCGTCTTGATTGCGTCAAGGCGTCGCTAATGCGTGAGGCGTAACCTCCACGTTACAAAATGAATCAAGGCGTCGATTCTAGGCGTGACGTGAGATGAGGCGTGAAAAGGCGCGCTAAGGCGTGAGGCGTGACGAGCCTTTTAGATTCAACTCCGAAAAAAAAAAAAAAATCAATATGAAGAATATTACATGTAAGGATAGTTTCTTAACTTTATTCATATGTACAACGCTTTATGTAAACTCAAAATATATAAAATATAATATAAATATATAAATATTTTCATAATTTGGGCCGTCTTAAGTCACGCATTAAAAGGCTACGTCATAGCCGCTAAGGCGTGATGCTTGGTCATGCCGTCACGTCACGCCTCACGCTATTTATAACCTTGGTTTTTAACGTAAACATATCAAAATGTCAATACGTCACGCCTCACGCTATTTATAACCTTGGTATTCACATATCAAAATGTCAATACCAACGGGCATTTGGTCCAATGGTATGGAGGTTTTACCCTCCTAGACAAGGTCTCATGTTCGAGTCTTGTCTAGGGCGATAGGGGTTTCCTCCCGCGTGTGTAAAGGGAAGGGTGCCATTGCCTTTTGGGCTGGACCCAACCTGGTTGTGTGGGCTCGCTACGCCTTCTGGGCTAGGGGCCATGTAGCCACAAATTGCCGTTCCAAAAAAAAATATCAAAATGTCAAACAATGAGTAGTTAACCGATCAAGGAGGTTTTGAAGAAAATAAGTCATGCATTCATTCTCGACTCATGTTTAAATATCATTAGAACAAGTGCTTATTGGCTAAGGCTAGGTTCTCGGGTAATAGTCAGTCATCATTCAATAAGAGTGCATGAAGTAATGGTTTATCCACTAGTTTAAACATTTTGATGGAAAATATCAACATCGAGTTAGTTTTAACATGTATTATACTTCAATGTTTGGCGCAAGAGCATATGTTATTAGGATGAAAAAGTGCTTAGTGATCTTGGCCTAATGGACTTGTACTCACGTAAGTAAAAAAATCCGAGCCTGTAATCAGCTAAATGAAGAATATAGGTATGCTCAATTGTGATAATCGGTAACTTTTTCTGAATTTTGGTATTTTAAAAATACTATGTTTGCGTAAAGTTCGCTCTTCGTTCTTGTCGATTCTTTTGAGAAAACTGGAAAATTGACTTTTGTTGACTTCCCTTGCGCAAAACGATTACAGTTTAACCGGTTATCGAGTATCTTATCTTTATGATGAATCACTTTTGATTCAGAACTTTCGTTATCTAAAATGGCTGGGTTGTCATTTCGACGCTTACTGGGAAGTTTTCCCGCGTTTAGCGAAAAACGTCACGCAACGCGTACCGGCACGACAGTGAACTAAAGTATATCTAGTTATCTTGGAGTGAACTTACTAAACTTATTTTAAATAAGTTATTTCATGATTCTTGTTAGCGGTTGTCTTAAAACGTGAATCTCAACGTTCGGAAGCTAGTCAGAAAAACGGAAAAACTACGTAAGTTCAGCAATTAAGTAAAAGAATGACTAAAATCTATTTTTAGTCGGCCTTAAGACATCTTAACGCGTTTTAGTATCTTAGGAGTCATCTCAAGAACATTCGGTTTCGGTTATCGTTTAAACTAGTCTCGGTTTTAAATCTCGACACAAGACGAAAACACATGGGATCCCTTTTTGTCACCAAATGAAACGCATGGACCACAAGGGGACAAGGATGCTCTTTGCTTGCCTACATGTTCCCCACACCATTTGTCTTATATCTTCTCACATCTCACACATTTCTTGCATATTTTAAAATCAAAAGTTTTCTCTCCTTTTCTCTCTTTGTAACCGGACGAGCAACAACAAGGGAAGAACACCACCATTTTTCAAGTTTTATCAAGATCAAGGGTTAAGAAAACATTCCAGGGTTGATTTCTAGTAGTCTTGGGTAATCAAAAACAACATTCGGGTTGTTTTCTCGTGTCTAGCCTCCAACGGAAACCCATTTTTCTTCTAAGTTGTCTAAATCCTTAAATAGTTGTACTTTTATGGTTATTATGATGATCTTAAGCTATTTTCACAATGCGTTTGTTTTAAAAACGAAAACTAAAATTAAAACAAAAGCTTAAAGGGTGCGTTTGGTTTTGACGTGAGCAAAAAGAAAGAAAAGGGGTTGGCCATTTTTATATCATGGTTGTTGTGGTAAGATACCTTGTGTTGTCTAGAGCTTGTTGATGCTTATTTGGAAGTCTAGCTTATTAATAAGTTTGGTTAGGGCTTATTTAAAACTTTGGGCTTGGTTTGGTTGTCTCGGCCCAAACCGAGAGCTAAGGAAGTGAGGTCATGGGCTCGGCCCATGACTTATTCGGCTTATTTTAAGGCTTTGTCGCTTATTTGTATAGCTTAACTTATTTTTGTAACTTATTTTGTTATCGGGCTTATTTGGAAATGCTTATGTTGAGGTTTTGGGCTTTTGAGGCCGCGGCCCAAACAAGAAAAGAATAGGCGAGCAAGGGATCGACCCATTTTTGGTTTTGGCTCGGCTTAGCTTATTAAAGCTTATTTTGATTATCGTACCTTGAATAAGAGCTTAATAGCTTATTATGTTTTCTATTTTGGTTTTGAGCTTATTCGGTTGTCATTTTGGGTTTTAATGGGCCGAATATTGGACTTGGTCCAATAAGTGTTCATGAGTATATCTTATTTTGAAACTAGCCTATTCGTGTACTTATTAAGCACTTATTTCGCCGCTCATTTGACAAAATAGTTTTGAACTTAACAAACTATTTCTAGCTTATTTCGAGACTTTTGAGCTTATTGGGCTCGCGGCCCAATAAGAATAACAAGCTACGGCTTATTCTATGGCTTATTACTTTTGATTAAGAGATCTTTACACCTTTCTATAGCTTATTGAACTATTTTGACCTATTTTGGTGCTTAAAATACTATAGTAGGCTTATTGGGCCGAAAAGCCTAATAAGATGTATATACTATACTTGTCATATTATCGGGCTAACTAAGAAACTTTTAATGGGCCAATGTTATAATACACTAGAACAATACTTAGATTTCGGGCTAACAATTGGATTTGTGAATGGACTTGTACTCGAGTAAACTAAAACGGTTTGGATAGTCAATGAAAATGTTGTTTTAACGGATCGCCGTGAGAAGTATAAACTTGGTGTTTTGTTGAGAAATTGTTGAAAATGGAAAGTGATTGAAATTAAGGTTTGGAGCCTTGGGGAAACTTACAAACGAACAGGTCATGTCGAAATTTTATAAAACATGTCACACTTAAAAAATATCTTGGAAAAAGCCTATTTTGTTGTTGATCTGAAAAAAGGACAAAATTGGATTTTTCTAATCGTTAAGTGTCAAGGTTGAAACAATTGAACTTAAACATACTAAATAGACAAGGTTTCATACTTACCCTTTTATCCTGATAAGAAGACGAATTAATAAAATATTATTATTTTATTATAAATTCTCATTATTACCTTATCATTGTGGAACTATTTATCCTTTATTTCCCGATCTTTAGATTCTTAATCATTTCTCGTCGGATTCTCCTCGAATATTTTGAACGTTGTATCTCATCATGGAACGCGAACTCTATTTTGAGCATCACATGTTAATATCGCACTTAGCCCAAGTGCATCGAGTCATCTTACCTAGTTACCACACAACCATGATACAATATATTTTATAATAAGAACGAGAACTTTTTGCGAACTTTAATGCAAACGTTTGTGCAACCAAAACAAATTCGTATATCATAATACTAAGGTGAACTTATTATTAGGTTGTGTCCGGCTACCGTTGTGCTTTGTGTAGAGGTTATCTTGTTCAGCTACTATCATCTTTTGAGGTGAGTTATCGTTGCCCCACTTTTTAACTCTTTTCCGTTTGGGGGAAAAGGATACTCAAATTTGTTTTGAACTTGTTTTTATTACAGTGCAAAACTTTTATCTTTTTGGACAATGCTATGTGCCTATGACCGCTATGTGAATGACATGAGATTTGTTTGAACTTGTTTTGTGAACCTTGTGATCTTGTGAACTTGTAGATCTTTCGCCCTATGTATAGCTCCAGCTGGTAGGCTTTAGGTGCGAGTAACTTAAGTGCTTGGATCTTTGAGAGTGTTGGTATCTAAATTTGTTGTGTAGTTATGGATCTAAGAGTAGTATGGAGTCTCTATGTTGGTATCTATATCTAGTGGGAGTTTTCGTGGACCTTGAATCTATAATAGCTTGGGGTTGCTATGGGGGCATCGATTCTATTGTATGTATTCGTTGTCATATTGGGTACATTTTTCCACCTTTTGAAACTAGGGCACAACAACTAGGTTGTTATCAAACCTACGAGCTCAACAACTTTATGTTGACCTTTTCGAGTATCATTTTCAGGTGTGTTTTCAACCAAGGTAAATCGGGAGTAATAGGAACTAAAGACGTACACTCATGGGGTGTTTATCTAGAGACTTGTGCCTTTCGGATCTAGAATGTAAACTGGTGAACTATTGTAAATCTAAATCTTTGTAAACCTTGTATGGTATGATCTTGTATCTTGAGCTATGTAAATCATTATGTCGCATTTTCGTGTTTCCGCTTTAGCGGGGTGTGACATCAATCGAGTTAAAATTTCATCATAAATTAAACAACTTCATATTAGTACAAGGAGATGATCAAATATAGGTAATCTCAATATATATACATGTGGTATTTCTTCGAGCTATGTCTGAGTGTAAATTCTTTTAGCCCCCTTTAATTTGAAATTCCGGCTCCGCCCCTAGCAGTTGCAATCTTGGTTCTCGAGTGCTTAACAAGTAAGCATTGCAATCTTCTAAGTTATCCATCCTTCTCGATCATCTCCATAAGGTAAATGCCTAAAAATGCACAATGAGTACGGGGTTAGCATAAAGTTAAATGAGTAACACAAGTTTTACAATAAAGTAATACTTTTTCATAACACGTTATTTCAACAAAATCATCCATTATTAATGTGATGCTAAAATGATATCAACACCGAGTAAACAATCTAGACCTAACACATAGTCGGGTCTAGAGAATACTCAACCCACTGCTAAGGATCCAAAGCCTCACGTGTTGGGATTTAACATACTAGGTAGCCAGTTTAGCTGCGAGTACGTAGCGAAATAGATCTAGTTTTAGCACAAAGATTAACACTTAATAAAGTAAATAATTATAACAATAAAAGAAAATAATTACTTACCTCTTGATCTTGAAACAAGTTAAGCGGTTAAATTACTGCCTCTATAGTTGCTCACACAAACACGTCAACCGAGTACGAGTTGATTGCTAGTCTACCTTCCCGAACCAAACACCTTGTGTTATAACCAAATCTAAACGCACCTGATGAGCTTGAACCGAAAACCAATAAACCCTAAATCGGTTAGGGTTTGAACCGAAAACCAAAGCACCGAATTCGGTTGGGGTATTAAGCCTAAACCGAAAAGCCCTTAAGTGGGGTTTTGTAAATCGTCGAGCTGGGAGGATCTCCAAACAAACACCTTGTGATTATTCTTGAATCGTCGAGAGGAGGAACAAGAAAAACCGAAAACCCATGTGGGGTTTGTGTCAAATTCGGTGGGGAGAGGAGACAAACCGAAAACCCTTGTTGGGTGAATTCGGTCGAACAAAAGGGAGGAAAAGGAGAACTGAAACAATTAGGGTTTTAGGGATTTGTTATTGTTGTGAATGAATGAACAATGAGGTATGAGATATGTGTTTATATAGGCACATAACACTAACCTTGTTCTTGTACAACAAGGAAAACAAGTTTCCTTATTTGTAACACCCCCATTTTTACAATATAGCAGCGGAAGATAATTGGGGGTATTACTTCATGGATACAACAATCATAATCATAGAAAACAACTTTAAAAGAGACGTTGTTGGAAAAATTTAGTTATCATTCATCATAATCAGAGTTTTTACAAAATGCAGGTCCCAAAATCTAAAATATCAAGTTTGAATGATAACAGTTCAGCCACCTTCGAGTCCATGCCACTTCGTACCGCAACTTGCTCAATTACCTGAGATAAACATGCTAAAAAGGGTCAACACAAAGGTTGAGTGAAATTCATAGGTTTGATAAACAGTTTGAATACAAGTCATAGTGTAATAATTGTACAAACACAATTATTATGAAAATGATATTGTTATGATCTTGGGTCACGTTATTATATACCCGTTATTTGTATAATTGCAACGAATGCAATTATCATAGTAACCGTGTATTACTACGTTATTATCTTGTTTTTGGTCTTGTTCTCCATAGTCACCAACACATTATCAAACAAAGTCAATTTAACGGACTTTGAAGAGCTCATAATATCAACATATTAACATCCAAAGTCAATTTAACGACTCGAAGTCAAATTTAACGACTTGTAGGATTTATTACTCTAACATTAATATCCAAAGTCAATTTAACGACTCGAAGTCAAATTTAATGACTTGTAGGATTTATGAAACTAACAGATTAATATCCATAGTTAATTTAACAACTTGAAGTCAAATTTAACAACTTGTAGGATTCATAACTTAGACATTGATTGTAATGATACATCAAATTAGCATATAGTCTGGTAACAACTTGTAGGATTCAGAAAGGATGGTTAATGATGGATAAAAGTTTTTAAACTCATTTTATGGGTTTACAATGACTCTTGGTTGCTTACATGAGAATGAGATGGTCTGAAAATGAGTAAACGGGTCAAAATCACAATTAAGGTATAATTAGGGTTTTCTAGATTTATTTCTTGTATACTGTTGTTAATATGGTGAAATGATTATGTAATATGGTTGAAAATGTTGTAATTAATGTTATTACAACTTATTTGAGTATTTGTTTAGGTTTACAATGGATAAAAACGAAGAAACAGGTCATAGTGTAGTATTTAGCTCGGGTTAGGGTTTCTGAGTTTTGAATTAGGGTTTTAAGAGTAAAAATGTATATGAAAGATTATGAATAGAATAATTAGGGTTTAAACATTGTATATTGAGTGTATTAGCTTGTACAAAAGTGGTGGTGAAGAAATTAGAATGAAAATGGAGGTAAAACGGCTATTTTGGATATCATGCATTAATGACTTATACATTGTGCTTTAAAAACTTTTACTTGACTTGGTGGGAGTTTATATGCTTTAGTAGCTTGTACATTCACTTTAGATATTAACCCTTCATGGAATTAGGGTTTAGAGGTATATGATAACGGTTTAAAGCCTGTTTTGATATAACGTTGCGAATAGTACATTATAGGAATAATGTACCTTGTAATAAGAATATGATGATATTGACTTGACATGTTATGATGTTTGCTTGACATATATGAAGATAGGATTATCATAGATAGGTTGCGTGAGCTCGTCTACTTTAGTTATGCAAGTTACATGACATACTGAGATATCGACAATACAAGTAATGTAATAAAGCGAAAAATTTCCCCGTACAATTGTGATAATAGTAAAATAGCTTTTGCATTTGATGAAAGTTCTTGGGTTGTTATATGGGAGTAGACTGTGAAGTGACTGGTTTTGACCTATCTGAAGTAACCTTAGTGTTTGACACGTTCTTAGCCTTAATTGCTAGATTTGTGTTGAACGGTGTTACACAAAGAAGTTGTCATAAGGTCTTAGATTTGTCAAACTTAGTATTCACATGCGTCCCTTTATCAATCGTTTTAAGCTTATTCTTAAGCTCAAAAATTGTCATCAAAAGATCTTGATTTTGAGCACGAACATCAGCATAAGCATATGTCTTTTGAGTGACATCTTCAATCATTTCATTAATTTCATTCTGATGCTGAGCCCGTGTTGCTTTGATTGAGTTAAAAAGCTTTTGAAATTCAAATTTAATATTTTCTCGTTCTTTAACAGTGGACTCAACTTGATGATTTAGCAACACGTTCTCATCATGCAATGTAGACAACTTTGTTTTCCATGAGACATCACAATCCATTTTCTCTTTTTGATGTTGTAATTTGAGTTCAAAATCAATACTTTGAGCTTGTGATCTTTGAAAATCATTTTCAAGAATTTGATTCTTTTGAGCAAATTGGCTTGGATATCTCTTGAATCACTTGCAAGTTTCTCATGTTCAACTTTTAACAACTCATGTTTTTGTTGTTCTACCGAAAGCAACACACAATTTTGGATTTCACTTGTCAAGGATGCTTCTAAAAGTTGATCAATTTCATTTTCCAAAATATTTTCTGTTGGAGATTTGTCATTGACTTTTTGTTCCATTGACACAAAAATATTTAACATTTCATGCACTTCCTCAATGAGTTCCTCTTTGATTTCACTCAAAGTCTTGTATAAAGATCTTGACATCGGAATCACATCGGTTTTATAAAACTCTCTTAATTCATTTTGACTATCAGACAACCATCTTCGTTCTGTGTCTTGTAAAAAAGTTTTATTAATCGTTGTTTAGAAACCAATAATTATATCTCCCAATGTGTCAATCATTGTTAATAACCGACTCTCTGTTGGTATTTTTGGACCTGGTGATTCTGATGGAACATCTTTAGACGTAGAACCATTATCAGAAGTAGAAGGAATTGAAAAATATGTTTGTTCAGCAGAAAATTCTTGTTGAGGAACAAATGTTTCATAAAGCGCATTCAACTTTTCATAATCAATTTGAATAATTTTGTGCCTCATTTTGTTTCGACTTTCTTCTGCGTCCTCTAAAGTTTCCTCTGAATCAGTTGTATGAATTCCCAACTTATTACTATGAATTAAATCACCATCATACATTTTAGGTTGTGCTGCAATGGCCTTCTTGAGATGCTCAGGATTTGTATAACCCAACCCAGCTTTAAGAAAAGGATCATAAACTTTATTTGGTTTCTTCCTAAGCATGTGAATCGTTTGTATTGACTGGCCCATTTTAAAAACAATTCGATCATGAGAACTTAGTTTTTCTTCGAGATCAAGGATATCATCAAGATACCTATTTTCTCGTTCTTTAAAAGCCTTATTTTATAACTTAGTTTCATGTTGAATTATTATTTTTTCATTTTCAACTTTGAGAAAATAATTTTGAATTTGTTCTTTTTCTTTCACAAGTCTGTCAATCGTGTCCTTATCGTTCCTTAATTCACATTCCAATTCATCACATGTTTCTTTATATGTTGAGTATTGAATGGTTTTTGACTCAAATGTTTTGACCCGATCCTTAAACATCTCAAGTTCCCATTGTAGCAAATCTTTTTGCTTTTTAAGCTCATTATTCAAACGTTTTTGGTTTTCAGCTTCGCGTTGAACATTGTATGCTAGCATTTGTATTTCACGATATTCGTCATGAGCAGTTGAATCATGTCCAGATGTGCCACCATTATTTTCCACAAATGGATCATCAAATATGATATTAGAATCTATTTGATCATCATCCGTTGTTTTAATAATAGTTTGACGTTTCCGATGACTCACTTGTTCATGAATCTTAGACGAAGCATGTATATGGATAACAGCCTTTGCATCATAGGATGGTATAATCTCAGCATTATCATCAGCAGGTTGGAGTCAAGCCATTAACATGACTGCAGCAGTTAACTCTTCTAAATCTTCTCCATAGGAAGTGTCAAGCATAAAATCATTCTCTTCATTGCTGAGGTTGCTTCCAGCTTCATTTTTCATAGCTAACAACATTTGTTCTCTAAAATACTTTGCATCATGAACTTTTGGTTTTTGACATTCATGAGCATAATGACCTTTCTTATTGCTGAGATTGTAAGCAGATTCTAAAATCGTAATGTAGCTTCATAGAAGAAGAAGTAGAAGTAGATAGAAGTAGAAGGTAGAAGTAGAAGTAGAATCAGAATCAAAGGATCAGAGAAGTAGAAGAAGCAGA
>BQNB010199153.1:0-11082 GCA_026074375.1 Tanacetum coccineum
TTAGAGGCATGACCTATATGTTCATCTAAAGGTTTTGATGCTCTAGCTTCTTTTAATAATTCTTGTAGTGTTGCTACGTGATTCTTAGTGACTTTCAGATAATCTCTATGCACAACCCTATTGTTCTTAAAGTACGCATTGATTGGTTCAAACTCAATCTTAAGCAAACATAGGGTAAGAACTTTTGTGCATTTTTCAATTATCTTCTTGGTATTCAAGTGTGAAGTGACTGATTTTGATAAATCATTTTTCTCAACAACTTTAGGAATAACCTTTGATTTAGGAAGCAGAGTTACTGAATAAAGTTTAGTTCATGAAGTTGAAGGTTTAGAAAGCTTAGGATTCACACTTGTACCATTATGATTCATTTGAGATTCAGACTACTTTCCTTTTAACTGTGCTCTTAACTTATTATTTTCATAAATTTGATCATTAATTTTTTGTTGTAAAGAGTCAGTTTGAGGTTTTGTTTTTGCCCGTGTATGCTTGATTGAATCATATAGCTTCTTATATTCTAACTTAATATGTTCTCTTTCCTTAACTAAGGAAGAAACTTGAAAAGCTAGAGACACGTTCTCATCCTCTATTTTCTGAATCCTAGAATCAAAAACACATAATTCAAACTGAGTCTTTTGGCTCTTTTGAGCTAAAAGATGTTTCAACTCATTGATTACGTGTAACTTGTCTTTTAATTGCACCTTTAAATCATTTATCTCAAAATATTGATTATTGATTGTTTTAACAAAAATCTGTTTATTTTTTCGTTTCAGGATCATTCAGAATCATTTGTTCTTTGTGATTTTGAAAAGCAATATCAAGAGTAATGCTATATTCCTCAATTTTTGCAAACCATTTTCTTAATTCACATAATGATTTGTTTGATTCTTGAAGATATAAAAGCATAATGTCAAGACTTTTACACTTTCTACAATTATCAACTTCATTCAAACAACACAAGTATGTGCACGTAATATCACTAGCAATATTTTCTTCTAAGAGTCAGTCGTTGTTGATTAAAAGTTATTTCTTTTCAATTTCAAAACTTTTCTTTGTCACAAAACCATGATCAACCTCGTCTTCCATTTGTTTAAAAATATCTTTCATTTCTTTAACCCTTGTAATAAATCCCTTTTCAAAAAGTTTGAAAGTTTCTTTTATGTTTTTAGAAAATGGTATGACATCTACTTTAAAAGAACCTTTTATATCCGATTGCTCCCAACTACCAATCTCATAAGGAGATAATGTAGTTATTCTCTTGATGCATTCATCGAACTTAGTGAGAAGATCTCGTGCACTGTTTGAGTTCCTGAGAACTTGACTATTTGATGAGAGTTTTTTAGGAAAAACTTTGAGTTTTGAAACAGTTACAGGACGACTTGGTATAGAAGACCAATAAAGTTGTTTTGTGGAAAATTGTATTTGTGGAACAAAAATCTCATAAAGTTTGTTTATTTTGAAGTAATCATCGATTTAGTATTAACAACGGTTTGTCTTTCAAGCATTTTCAACTGAATCTCTTCAGCAAGTATCAAAGCTTCCTCAGAATCACACACAGATATAGGATTATGTTCTTTAATCAACACATGTCGATTATATAATACAGGTTGTTTTCGTCGAGCTAGAGAAAGATACAAAGGATTTTGATAACCAAAAGTTGTCTTATGTGTTTCATCATAAAAAATTTAGGGTTTGGTTTGCATATGCATAGTTTGAGAAAATTGACCAACTTTAAAAACAATGTTTTCAAGTGCCTTTTTTGCTTTTTCCAAATCCACGATTTCACTTATGTTATTTTCATACTTTTCAGATGACTCTTGTTTCAGTGTTTCAAAATTCTTTTTTAGAAAAGCAATGTGATTATTTAAATCCTTCATTTTTGTTTTTTGAGAAAGATCTTGTTTTCATATTCAGATACTTTTCTATTGCAATCATTAATGGATGTGTATAAAACAACTTAGATATGCTTCTTATTCAGAATGACCATCTTTAACTGCATATTTTAAAACTCTGATTCTGTCTTTGTATCATTCAAGCTCGCTGGTTAATGATTCGTTCATAATTTTTGCTTCTTGATTTACCTTGTTACATGTTTCTACTTGAGATTTCATTTGTTCAATTACATATAACATAATATCATTCTTTTGTACAGGAGGAGGAACATAGTTATCAGCATCATCTCTAATAGTAAGCATATAATCAGTGTAAGATATAACATTGTTGTTACCTATAAGCTCATCATATGACTAATTGTTGGATACAATGTTTTCAATATATCCCAGCTCTTGTATATTAGAATTAAGCACATCAAAATCATGATAGGTGTCGTAATGAGGTACCTCAGATAGTGTGTCAGAATCATAACGAGGTGCAACCGTGTCATCATTGAGAGAACCAACAGGAGACAAATTCGCCATGAAGATTGCATTTGTTGTAGCTTCATCATCACAGTCTGAATCATATGCATCAACGTGGTCTGCCTTGAAATTTGTTGTAGCTTGTAACTAGAGATCTTCTCCAATCTTTAGTTTCTTCTAATCGTCAGCTCTAAGAATTTCCTCTTGCTCTTCATTTAATTAACTCTTGCTTCTATGTACTTGAGCTAGTATCATCTTATCCTTAAACCATACAGCATCTGTCAACCCTTTTCATTGCAATACCATTGCTTCAGCATTATAATGCACACATCTCACCATCATGTAGTTTTAGCATTGTTTTATCCTGAGGTTGATTTGGCCAGGGAATTTTCACTACCTGTAATTGATAAGTCTTGCTCCCGAGGCTTGATTATTTCCAGCATTGCCCGCATAACCTTAAGACCGTCTACCTTGAACATTCTGAACCATAACTTGGCCATTTTGAATTGTAGCTTGAGTTCTTGGATTAGACAAAGTTCGAAGTTGGTTATTCATGGGAGGAAATTTTGAGCAGTACACCAAACTCAAGAATAACATAGCTTTGTTGAAACTTTTGATTGGATCATCAGTTGGAGGAAAGGTTGGTATTGTCAAATCTTGGTATTCAAGGTGAAAATCGTTGGTCGTTGTTGGAACAATCTATTTGGTGCAGAGCTCTCTGCAGTGGAGGTGAATGAATAAGTTGTTGGTGTTGTAGGTATTTCACCGCCATAGCAAGAGTGTTAGAGGAATATCGTTGTCGCATTTCTCTGACACTTCTTTAGCATCTCTTCATCTTGTGTTTGAGGAAAGCGTACAACTGATCAAAAGTTACACTGTGAAGATTTCTTGCTTGTTTGGCTGCTATGAAAAACCTACTCCATTCAAGTTGAAGATGATTCACAAACTTCGTGTTGATTTGTATAGGTGTCATAGACATAGGAATCATGTTCATGTCATTGCATCAGATTCTAGCAAATCCAGATAGTAAGAGTGGATTAATTCTCCAGGCTCAGATGTGAATTTATCAAATTCATCATATAGCATAGACTCATATTCTTGCTTGGTCATCTCTGTGCCTTTCATAAGTTCTTTGACGCGATCCCATATTTCCTTTGCAGTTTGATAGTGATTGATAAGAGTGTTGTTGTCATCTGCACATCGAGATGAAGTATGTAACTGATTTGATGTCACTGTCATAACGTAACTTGCCATCTCCAAGGTCTTCAAGTATTTGAGCACGACGAATGTCAGTAACGCCATATGTGTCTTTAATAGTAATTTCTGACTTGAATTTATTAGGACCGTGTTCGATTGAGTCTTTTAACATTTCACCATTCTCTTTGCCTTGGATATAGAGAATTATCCGAGTCTTCCAACTATCACACATGCCATTTTCGAGCATCGGGGGACGGGTTTCAGAACCTGCAACAATAACGTTCTCTGCCATAGTAGCCATTATGAATTTGAATATGTAGTCTTTGTAAGAATTGATATTTGTAAGGATCGTTTTGACGAGAAGAAGTGTTGTTTTTGTGAGAGTTTTATCAAAAGATTGAATTTTTTAACACGAACCGAGTCAAAAGATAGTAACTTTTTGAATTTAGTTTACTTAAAAACCTTAAATTTTAAACCTTTTTAACTTAAAAAACCCTAATTTTAACCTAAAACCACTTAATTAAATATCTACTAACTTTCAAAAATTACCTTGTTCCTTAATTACACATACAAAACCCTAATTTCCACTTTATTAAATTAAAAATAAATCTTTTTTAAAACCCTAAAAATACCAAAACCCTAATTTAGAAAAACTAGAGTTTTGTTTTCGCTTTGTCTCGGTCCAGGTATGAAAAAATTGGAGGGTGGTTCGGTTGGGTGTAGGTGACCGGAGGTGGTGGTGGTGGTTCGACTGGGTGGTTCGGATAGGGGTGGCTGACCGAACCTAGGAGGGTCAGTTGGTGCTTCTTGATCGAACCTAGGGTGGTTGGTGCGGTTTTATTAGACTACCTACGGTCCGATCCCTTTTGGGCCTACGGTCGTGGTTGTTTTAAGTGAATGGTTTCACGATTGAAGTTTCTGTGATGTTTCTAGCTTAAAGATTGTATCTTTTTGCAAGAAAACCAAAAAAATTCGCAACTTTATGCAAAAGTTCGACATTGTTTGCCCGAAAACGCCTAAGTCTTCAACTTTAACGTAAAGATTATGTTTTTGAGTGACTTTTGCAAAGTTGATTGCAAAAGTTCCAGACTTTATCTTCTGAAATCTCTAAAAATTATAACTTTCTTCAATTTTAAGGCTTTGTCTTCAAGAACTTGTCTTTTTAGTTTTCATAGTTTCATAGTTTCAAGTTCACTTCAATAGTCTTCAAATTTGACTAAAACCATTTCTTCACGAAAAACAATTTAAATTATCCCATGTCGATTGATACCAATTGATACAGATACTAAATGATACAAAATACTACACTTGAAAGTTTTAGAGAGAGATTAGAGAGAAAGAGAGAGTGGGACAAGTGTAGTGAGGGCTGGAAAGGAAAATGAGGGAGAAAGAGAGAAAGAAAGAAATATTAAATTAAAGAGAGAGAAATCACTAACCCTTAACCCTTTCTTAGCCCTCCTTTTATAGGAAGGAAAGAGGGACTAGGAAGCAATTAAAGGTTATTACATATTACAAACTAGTCCTTCCTTATTTGCACTATTAAATTCCTACACTATTAAACTTAGATAAATGGTCATGTAATCAACACTTTTCTGTATTTCTAACATATAACCAAGCAAATTTTCTTTATAGTGGCCTATGGGGGAGTAAAGCTAACATTGGTCAAATGTATGCAAGTTATATGCCTTGACCTTTGTTCTAAAGCTGAGTATAACCAATATTCACTAACTTGATAGTTTAGCGATTATGATGGTTAAGAGTTATATGGAGATAATTTATGCAGACGTGCATATTATTTCTTCCAACCCGTACCCACAAATGATGCGTTTATAAGTAAAATTTGAGCATATATATAATTTACTATTGTTTGTGAGTCTGGTCGATCATCGAAAAGAACAATGCTTCGTGAACAATAAATTTCCTTTCAAAAAATCAACATACGCAGGTTTATGATGTTTATTTATACCGTAGAGATCTGGAGTTTTATATTCCTTGATAATATATTTATACTTAAAAATTTACCAAAAATAAGCGATTTTGGTTTTTATAATAAAATACTCAATCCCTACTTTACGCTTTTTTAATTTACATCTATATTTAATGAGTACTTACCACATTTATGCTAAACGAGTATACTATATTTTTTTGTTTTTGATTGTCCCATGGACATTTATTTATCAAATATCAAAATGAAATAAGGTAGGAGTCTCAACTTTTGAAAATGTACAGAGTGTTCAAAAATTGGAAAAAAGTGCGTATCTAGTCATTTTTTACTAAATAAGTACTTTAAGGGTTGTTTGGGCTTGCTTATTTAAACGTATCCCCGACTAAATTATAAGCAGGTCCTACGTATTTCACTTCAGGTACCTATTTTTGTTAAGATAAGCTATGATAGAAGTGTGTCTAAACAACTTGAATAATTCGCGTACCCAATATCACAGAAATACTAAATGCACTATAAAAATATAATCAATAGAGTATTCAAAGTAAAGCATATGTACCTAAATAGTAACATCACGATCCCCTTCCTTGAACCTGTAATTGACTTTCGAAAGCGCGATGTGAAGTCCTTTAATATTCATCACTTTATGAACCATCTTTAGAGTTGCTCCTGCATACTTAATGGAGTAGAGGACCATTGAGAAATCTTAGATCCATCTATATACATCATTAAGGGATCAATCCTAATCCTTTTCGTCCCCAGTACAACAACGACCCCCATATCAACGCTTGCGATTGGATAAAACACGAATTAAACTAAATGTCATTAATTTTTGCTTTAGCCAAATTAGACGCCGAAACGCTAAAAAGTAAACATGGTGAAAGCAAAAAGGCAACAACAACGTATAAACCACAAAAGTCAGACTCTTGATAAACTCTAGCACAGACAACTAAAGAAGAATGCTAACATTCTAAGAACACTCTTCACTAAGCACTTGAGATGGAAAGTGCGACGTTTTACTATTTCAAAGTAGTAGAAAGTTGAGACAACTTTCTAATATTAGTTGTCATTCTTATCCCATGTGTCTCTCATTAGTTGTCAATCATGATTAGCTTAGTTGTCAATCATTATCTAATCAATCATTGATTAGTGTCTATCTATTTATCCTTGTATCCCTATAAATTGTAATCTATAATTAATGAAGTGGACACACAAAGTTTCATCTTCTTACATGGTATCAGGCTAGAAAGATCCTTAAAACACCAAAAATCTTAACCTTCATTACAAAATAGTTGTCATTCAGTCATCGGCAACTCGCCGATGATTTGGCTGGATCCCAAACGTACCTTTTCCTATTATCTTATTAGCTGTAATACAAATAAATCAAGTAACTCGTATGCTTGGCCCCCTTGAAAATGTTCATATCTCCTCAGAACGACACTAGTTGAAATCGCAAGTCATCAATCAACAAAACTTATCTTTTACTTTTTGTTTTAACATCGAAGATCATTGTCATTTTTCAAAAATAGTTAGTAAAAAATTTGTGCTCCTACAAGGCAAAGCAAGCCACGCAAAGGAGGATACCGCAAGCAACAAAACAACTATGCCGGCGAATGCAATTAGTCTTTCGTCTCAACAAACAACAAAGAAGATGATAAAAAAGTAGCGCTTTTCAACTTATGTAGCGGAGATAATTGTAGTTTTTGAAAATAGTTAGTTGATAAATTGTCGCTCCTACCTAAAGGCAAAAAGCTATGACGTAAAAAATAAAATTCACGCAAAGGAGGAATCCGCAAGCAATAAACCACTATGCCACTAAACACAATTATGTTTCCGCTAAAATAAACAACGAAGAAGATGATAGAAGAAGAAGAGTCTTTCAACTTATGTTCTAGTTTGTCCGTCGAGAAGCCTCCCGTTCAAACTGCGAGGGAGTATTAGCTGTTATTCTTATCCTATGTGTCTCCCATTAATTGTCAATCATGATTAGCCTAGTTGTTAATCATTATCTAGTCAATCATTAATTATTGTCTATTTATTTATCCTTGTATCCATATAAATTATAATTTATGATTAATAGAATGGACACACAAAGTTTCCTTTTGTTTTATTTGATTAGTTCATCCCTTACTTGACAAAAACAGGCCAGCCTCCAAAATTGATCATTTTAGTTCAACCAATGATTGAACTTTGACTTTTGTTGTGTTATACCAACTCTATCGAGTCCCATGCACGAACCACAATTATAGAAGAGTTGAAGACAATCACTCAGAACACTAATTAATACATAACATGCTAACTACTATGGTTTTTAAAAAATATGAATACTTTTTCATGATTTCATATGTATCAACGACTGTTCTCTTGAATTTATTTTATGCCATGTGCTTGTAACACACGTTCACATGGTTGAATAATCACGATTATAGAAGGTTGATGCTTGATTTTTTATTTGATGTGTGTTTTTCAGTATGGTCACGGTTACAAGTTATGATATCACCAAAATAGGACTTTTAATAAGCCCTGAGACGTAACTACATGGACTAAAGTTAATCCCCATCCGATTAAAACTCATTAGACTTAATAACCCAATGAGCACTTATAGGGCTGGAACCACATCAATCTCCCTCTCCAGCCCGTTTTAGAGGAGATATAAACTTCAAATATCACCTTTGTTAACATGTCTGCAACATTCTTACTTATGTGAACCTTGTCCAATTTCATTAGTCCTTCTTCAATCACATCTCGCAGCCAATGGTATCTAACATCGATATGCTTTGTGCGGGAATGATACATCATATTTTTGCTCAAGTCTATGGCACTTTGACTATCACAAAATACTACATACCCACTTTGTTGAAGACTTTATTCTCGAAGAAATCATTTTAACCACACAATCTCTTTACATGCTTCAACAGATGCATACTCAGCCTCGATCTTAGATAATGATACACATTTTTGTAATTTGGATTGCCAATAAATCCCCCCTCCCCTTTCAAATTTAAACAGATAACTCGAGGTTGACTTATGATTGTCTAGATCTCCAGCCATGACTGCATCAGTAAAGCCTTCAAGAGCTGTCTTAACACTTCCAAGGCATAAACAAAAGCAAATATCTAAAGACCGACTTTACCACTTTCAAATCAACTTTGCACGGATTAGCTAAGTATCTACTAACCAATCCAACAGCATGTGCGATGTCGGGCCTTGTGCAAACCATTGCATACATTAACGAACCAACCACGAAGGAATAAGGAACATTAGCCATTCTAACTTTCTCCTTCTCTGTTGTAGGACCATCCTTTTTGCTCAACTTGAAATGACCTGCTAGAGGGGTACTAACTGGATTTGCATTTGGTCGGAACCGACCCGAACCCAAAAAAACCGTCCCGAAACCGAAACCCAAATAAGGAATTTTGCAAACTGAGAACTGAACCGAGTGAACCTAATATAAACCGAAACCGAACCGAATGAGGTCGGTTCGGTTCGGTTATGTAGTTCGAACCGACTAAGTGTCGGGTTTGAGCCGAACCGAACCGAAACCGAACCGAACCGACAAAACCGAAATATATTTCCAAAACCGAAAACCGAACCGAATAAGCTCGGTTCGGCTCGGTTTGTCGAGTCGGGTCGGTTTTCGGTTTAGTTTGCTCAGCCCTATTTTTCATATTGAACCTTTCAAGCACACGTTAAATATATTTTTGTTGTGACAGCCACAACTTTCTTGAATCCCCCCCCCCCCCCCCCCCCCCCCCCTCTATCAATGGCCAGCTTTTACCAACCAACCCCACGAGTTTGGTTTTCGTACATCCAAGTCCCTTACTTGTATATTTAATGCCTTAAGTTAATTATAGCGACTAACGGTATAATTAGCGAGTATTTAATATTTTCGTGAAACATGTTAATATAATTAATAAATATATTAATTACATTAATAAACGTATTCTCTGTGTATACGTGTGTGCCGCGATAGACTTACGTATTTCTTAGCCGTATAATAATTAACTACAATACGAGCATATACCAACAGCCATGATATAGCCTCAATATGACTTGTTACTTTTTAGGAGACGATTAATAAGTTTTAGGAGACGTTTTTACTTTTTAAGAGACGGTTAATAATTTTATCTAATAAACATTTTAACTTTTTAGGAGACGGTTAATAATTTTATTACATGATGAATTAGGCCATGATATACCCTCAATATGACATGTTACTTCTTCGATGGCTTAATACGTGTACTCTTTACCAGCTAGCTAGTACATTTGTAACTGAAGATTTTACTGATTATTGATAAGGTTGTGTGTTATGAACATTAACATAACACTTGTAAGGGTTTTGAGGCAATACATGAGTATTAGAAGATAGAATTGGACATACATGACTGCTCTATATGGCGATGCATTGATTATAAGATTATTTTTTGGTAACAATGGTTTCCGACACATTGGTCGAATAATCCAAGGGGTTTTATTGATTATAAGATTACACAATCATAATACATGAACTTTGTGATTATGCCAGCATTCTTTCTTTTTTTACTTGATTTTGTTGTTTTGGATGGTGATCACCTTACTCGAACCATATATATATACTTCAGTCATTGTTTACATATGTTAGAACAAACTAGATGAGTCGACCCAATTGTATAGATGGGCCGTACCCATTATGTTATGATAGGTTGCTTAGTCTGTAAGCTATAGTATTAGTATAAATACATATACAATCCAATGTACAAAACACAACTACAATTACAATAATATATACCCTTTGAGGTTTTATATGGTATTAGAGCCAAAACCCTAAACAACCCTTTTTTTTCCGGCACAATTCCGGTTACTTTTTCAGCCGCCACAACAACCTCACACTTCTCATCACCGCCGCCGGCTGTAGTCGTAAGAAACAAAAAAATGAAAAGTACTATTCACCGATTTACTGTTCATCGGTCACTATTCACCAGAAGTTATTGTTCATCAGTAAAAAAAAGGAGGAATATTACTATGGCTATGATTTCAGCTTTCACCACGGGCGATAAAACGGCTCACAACTCTCGTAAGTTTGCTTTTACCCTTTCACCCACAAATTATGGTTATTGGAAAACTATGATTGAACCATTCCTCATCACAAACAATTTGATGGGTTATGTGGATGGTTCAATACCGCATCCATCAAAAACCTTATCCGTTACCGATGATGCCACTGTTCCAAAGGAAAACCCCAATTATCCAATTTGGGTCTCCAACGATGCCCACGTTCGTATGCTAATCATCTCTACAATCTTAGAAGCATCTTTTCGCCATGTTCAAGGTAAAACTTCTTGTGATCTTTGGTTATCCCTTGAAAAGGCGTATGCACCTCATTCCACATCTAGGGAATACAGTCTCAAAACACAAATTCTGAGAATAGAAATGCACGGTGATGAAACTCCTGATGCTTATATAAATCGTGCTCAAGAATATGCCGATGTACTCGCCGTCATCGGTGAACCTGTAAAGGATAAAGATCTCGCTATGCTTGCTGTCTCAGGTCTTCATGAAGAATATAATGGTCTTAAAACTACAATCACTGCCCGTCAAAGTCCAACTGCA
>BQNB010199155.1:0-11082 GCA_026074375.1 Tanacetum coccineum
TGAAATAATTCTAATAATAAAAGTATTATTAAATGATTAAAATAGAGATTGACTGCCGTTACCACGGTCACTGATCCTAACGGAAACAGTAAAAGTCAATAAAATTGAGAATTTGACAGAACATTAATGGTCTAAAAATTTGCAAAGGTTGTAGTTTAGGAAATAGTAAATTTGAATTAAAAATGATATCTTAAATCAGAAATGATTTATTATCATATAAATTTGATGTTTGACAGCCGGTTAAACAGTAACTGTTTAGCGTAAAGTAAGTCAACAAAAGTCAACTGTGAGTTTTCTTATAGAAATTTGAACAGATAAAAATATGTAGATACATAGTCATAGTAAGTTAGAATACTAAGACTTAGGAAAAGTTACCGGTTATCACACTTATTGTGGATAATTATATCTATATTTGATCAATTTCCAAGAAGTTATCTCACAAACGGCTTAAAATATCAAACAACACGTTCCGACACGTCCGTTAATGGTCTATGTCAAATCTAAAACAATTTAACATAATTATCTATGGTGTGAATATTCAAAATTCATCTAAAAACATTTTTACATTCATTAAAAATACAAGGAAACTTCAGGTCATGTTTTAAATCACGGAATATGATCGTTAGATAACCCGACAACAGACAAAAAGTACCTAGGATTCCCCTAAGATGCCAACTAGATTTTGAACCCTACAAGGGACAACAAGGCTTGATTTTAGGGGTCTTGTTCCATGCATGTACCAACTATATTGTCTTATCTCATTTCAAAAGAACAAACACCCCATTTGTAAAACACACACTTTATTTGTTTCGTTCCTTTTCTTTCTTTGTCGTCCGAAAACACACACCACACCACACATGTAATTTTTTATTTTGATTCAAGAACATGAAGGTGTAAACGCTTCCAAGTTGATTCTAATAGGCGTGGTTTCTTTAAAAACAACGTTTGGGTTGTCGGTTTCATGTTAATCTCATCCTCAAAACCCTCTTTTGTAAGTCATCTTATTTCAAATATTCTTGTCCTTTTAGTAGTCTAGTGATGCATACGGTTTGTTTTCTAAAAATCAAAAGCTTAAATTTTCGAAATGAATAAAAAGGGGTGTTGTTTTGTTTGAACTCAGGTTAAAAGGACACAAGGAAAGATCATTTTTATATCGTGGTTGTGATGGTTGAATAAAATTTATGTACTATGTAGTTTATTTATCATTTAGCTTAACAATAAGCTTTCGAAGAGCTTATTGTAGTTTACTCGAGGCTTATTTGGTTTCGGACATAAAAAGGTCACAAGGAAAATGGTTTTGGTTATTTACCTCTTTTATCGTATTTTTATAGCTTATTTTAATAGCTTATTTTTTGGACTAAAATAACAAATAGCCTGTTAGCTTATTTAATAAGCTTTATATTTGGTTTTGGGCTTATAAAACCCAAGATCCAAAAAGCCCAATAAGCCACGGATTATTGTGGACTCTTTTTGTGGTCCGACTTATTTTCCATGGTCTTGTTGTAGCTTATTTTGTTATTTAAGGACTCACGTAACTAATCGGCTTAAAAATAAGCTAAGAATAGCTTATTTTGGGCTTAAAAAGGGCACGACCCAATAAGCTAAGCCCAATCTGTGGCTTAGTCTTGGTCCGTGAGCCTTAGATTTTTGTGGCTTATTCGTTGGACTTATTTTCTTAATGGGCTTGTTAATGGGCCTAAAACGGATATGTTTAAAACTAATAACAAAGTATTGAACTACTATTGGGTCTTAAGGCCCAATAAGCAAAAACTATTCATTTTAAACATCTAAAACGAACTTTTGAAAACGAATTATACTTGTATAGCTAAAATAGTTATTTGGATAAATGAGTTTCGATAAATCATCACAAAAACATAAATTTTGGCATTTTGTCGGAATTTGAACTAATTGGGAAAAATGGTTGAAAAATAAGGTCTAAGGCCTTGGAAAACATTTATTAAACGAACGGGTCATACAGAAATTTTACAAAATTTCTATATTTAGAAAAATTTTCACTAAAACTTATTTCTCAAAATCCGACAAAAAGACAAAATAATAAAATATTATTATTTTAATAAATCGACTAAAAGACGAAAATATATTTTATAATTTATTAAATTATAAAACGCCTTTAATGGTTTTGTGTAATTAAAACTGATATGTGTTTAATCACATATCATTTTTCTGTATTAAAATGAGCTTAAAACACCAAAAATACATAAAAAATGCATTGTATATGTGTGTTTTATGATTTGTATTGTGCAGGTAACAGATATATCTAAAATGGACAAAAACAAAGCAAAAAGGACAAAACCAAGCACAATATAGGAAGAGTGCAAGAAATCGAAGCCGAAGGAGTGTACATCTTTAAATGGACCAGCCCGTACCCATTTAATGGGCCAGGTCTGCCCAATAAGATTTATACTATACAAAACCTTAGCCTTTTAAATACAAGTCCAAATCCATAATACCATTAATCCAAATCCATAAAACCTGGCCCAAGTCAAAGCCCAATCCAACTCCCGGGTCAAAGTCAATTGATATCAAAACGTTGGTCAATGTTACTGTACTTCTCCCCTCCCTCCCATTTTTTCATACAATCATATTAACCACGCTGGGTAAAAACACCATTCACACACACGCTCCCTTTTCTTCTAGAAGGCCTCCCTGACACCTCTAACATCATTCCCATCCACGCTGGCAATCTTACACTCTCCCATTGGTGGAAAGGACGTGGAGGCAAACAAGGGCTCAAAATGGATGATAAGAAGGTTGTTATGATCTAAGGGATATGGATGGGTGTTGAATACGCTCCTCAAGGGCCTAGAAGTTTCACACCCTCACTATAAATAGGGTTACATTCACACAGAGATGATATCGATTTTTAGTGTACCTTTTTAAAATAGCTTATTAGTGTAATGGTTAGATTCTATTTTGCTTTTTTTAATTAATGTAATTTTCTTTCCCAAAAGTATTAATCTCTGTATATTATTAAAAATTTTCAAGTTTCATCTATTAAAGTTTGAATTATGTCTTTTTTTTTACTTGTTAAGCTAAATTGTTTATAATTGTGTTTAGTTTAGTAATTAAGCTCAATAACGCTACACTTTATTCTTATAAGCTGTACTTATTTTAGTTTAAGGCTTGTTTTTTTAAAGCGTTAACTCATATAAGTTTTTTTTTTCATTACTCAAACTATATAAGTCATTCACTCAAAATACCTCAAAAATCAGTTTAGCTTATATATGGATGATAAGCCAGATTTGGATGGGCTTATGGGGTTTCACCAACAAGCTGGAGCTTGTAGATAAGCTCTTTTGAGCAATTTAGATCACTGTTTAGCTGGGATCAAGGTACACTCTCTTTTACTAATTTCTAGCTTATTTCCTTTACAGATTATTAAACTACTTATTTCTGCTTATTATTGCTTAAATATGCTTATTTAGTCTTATAATAGCTGAATATGTCTAGTCTTTAGTTTAAATTAGTTTAGTCTAGGTTCTAGTTAAAACTGCTCATTTAGAAGTTAAAATAGCTTATTAAGTGTAGCTTTTTGGTTAGTGCTTATCTTCTTTAAGTTAATGCTTATTTGTCTGTAATTTTGTTAGTTTTTAATCTGTTTTAGTATTTTAGAGCTTAAGTAAGTCTGTTTTAGCTTTTAAATGAAAGTTCAAAAGTTTAAAGGGGTGTTTGGGATAAGGCATTAAAACCTGGTAAAATCATGTGTAGTCTATTTTTAGCTCTTAGATGAATTTCATAAGCTCAATTTAGTCCTAAGTAGTAGTTTTCATAAGCTCATAATAAGTTTTGATAAGTTTTCTAGTTTCTTTTATCAAATGTTTAAGTCTGTCAGTTCAAAGTTTGCTCAAAAAGCTCATTTGTCAATTTTCTTAAAAGATTGCTTAAACTGTAGTTTGTTGTGTACAAATAAGTCTCTAATGCATCAATTAACATTTGTTTTGAGTCTTTTGTACTTAGAAAAACCTTTAATCTTTTAGTCCAAAAATAGTTAAGTAGTGGCAGATTTTGAATAGTTCTTAAAAGTCCACATATTTCAGATTAAATTGTGGTCATATTCTAGCTTATCTTTGATACTTTTTGATTAAATTTAGCTTATTATAGTCAAGTATCAATCTGTTTTGAGTTTTCCTTTTGTCAAGATCCGTTTAGAGTCTTTAATCTTAAGCTGCAATTAGCCATTTTTCAAACCAAAAAGCCAAAAATAAATAGTGTAATTTGTCATTTTAAATCTGTCTTTTCTAGCTTATTTGTCTATCCAATTTGCTTAATTCCAGCTTATATGTGTTCCTTGAGTCTAGTACTCAATCTGTTTTCAACTTTTTGCTTAATCAAAATGCTTATTAGTTTTTAAATTTAGCTTAAAAAGATTGTCAAAAGTCCTTAAATAGCCCACTGTCTTAATTCTTGTATCTGTTTTTCAGCTTATTTGAGTAGCTAATTTCAAGTCATAAGTGCTTATTAGGTTTAGCTCTAAGTTAATTTTTAGCCTTTTAGTTTTCTAAAAGCTTAATGAGTGCAAAAAGCTCAAACAGTTTTATCTAGCTTTCTAGTCTTAATCAAGCTAAACTGTCACTCTTGACTGTCTTTTTCTAGCTTAAAAATAAGTTTTGTCAATAAGTCCATTTATTAAAGTTGTTAGTTTTAGTTTATTCTTTAGCTTTTTCAAAAAGAAAAATAAAAAAAATGTTTTTACCAAAAAGGGTGCCATAGGACTCGAACCTGTGACCAGCCCTTCACACATACAACACCTCAACCGACTGCCCTGGGGTCTTTTTCGTTTAAACCTATGCACCATTTATTATTTATCCCTTTTCCAATTTTGCTTATTTAGCATATTGTAATTTTCACAGCTTATTGGAATAAGCTGTGAATTCTGTTTTTCTTCCTAAACCTTTGTTATTAATTCTTGTATTTTTCATGAATTTTTTAGAATTTTTAGTTTTCATTTAATATTTTTAATTAATTTTTTTTATTTAAAAAGCTTTAATATTAGTTTAAAAAATAATAAAAATACAAAAAAAATTTGTCTTTTAAAAATTAGTTTAAGTCATTTAGGTTTGAGAAATTTGCATTTTGAGTTTTTAGAGTCTTATTTCGTCTTATTTGGTTAATTAGTTTGATTTTAAATTGTTTTAATTGCTTTAAATGTCATTAGGATTTTTAAATTGCTTAAATTTTCTAGTTTAGCGTGCCTTTATATGCTTTCACTTTGCGTTATTAGATTTAGAAACCAATACCAAAACTTAAATGACAATCAAGATTAATTTTCAACATGAATGTAGATTTCCATTCACCTCTCACCGAGGAGAACGATACCCGTGTTGATTACTTATTATTCTTTCCTAAGAATAATTTGTATGATACTTTGCTTATGTATATGTATTATATATATATATATATATATATATATATATATAATATGATATATATATCTATATATTTATATATATAGATATATATTTTATTGAGCGTTATTTGTTTGATTTCATCGTATCTTTTTTGTGTAATTAAAACGCGTCATTTCTTACAATCTATATAAGTAAACTAGGTAACTTGGGATTACCGGATAGATAACCGAAACGTATTACATATTATCTAATTCTTGTTTTACTTATCTATTTTCTTTAAAATAGTATTGTGCATAACGTTAATGATCATACTTCAACTTATTTCTTCTTCGAGTCTAAATCATCAACCATCACACAACCAATAACATTAAAAGCGATTGTACAACACACATTTCGACTCCTATGCATCAACCTTAATCATACATTTGAAAACACATTTCTGAATCGGACATTAACTGGATTATGTCGTGTCTAGATGTTGTTGTATACAATTGTTTGGTCATAATCACAGCTACTTATCATCTTTGTTAAGGTGAGTTCTCATAGCCCCATTTTCAAACTATTTTTCGTTGGGGGAAAATGATACTCAAGTCTATTTCATACATTTTATTACTGTGCAAAACAATTTCATACTTTTTGGACAATGCTATTTGCCTATGACTACTATGTGAATGACATGAGGACTATTTGAACAAGTTCTACGGAACTAATCATTTTGTGCATGAGTTCAGACAATTTGCTGACCTATGTTAGCTCCAGCTAGTAGGTCTTAGGTGCGGAGGACAATAAGCGCTTAGACCATTTGTGAATGGTTGGTATCATGAAATGCTATGATTCTATTTGGAATGCTATGAATCTATTTGGAATGCTATGAATCTATATAAAATGCTATGATCAACTAAAACACTATGGTAGCATGGGATTGCTATGTGGAATCTAAATCTATTGCATGCATTCTGCTTTCATATCGCACATTTGTCCATAACTTAAACTATAGCACATCAACTGGGTTTACTTCTAAACCTACGAGGTCACCAACGTAATGTTCACCTTTCGAGTATCATTTTCAAGTATTGTGAATAATCAATAAGGTTGTGACATCAGGCTTTAGCAAACCTAAGTGCATTGTTCATGGATCTTATATTGAAAGATTAGCATTTGAGAACTATGTTTCAGTTTAGCTTTTGGATTATTCCTAAGACTTGTATCACTCCGATGTTGAGGAGTTGAGTTGTGATAAATCTAGTGTAAAAACCCAAAATTTGAATTTCTTTTCATATTGGTAATTTTGAATATAACCTAAAGTTTATTAATAAGTATTTGAAAATAAAACCTTAAGTTATAATTTTGGGAAATTATAAAGATAAAACATAAGGAATTTTGTTTTAAAATAATATATATATTATATATATATATATATATATATATATATATATATAAAATATATATAACTTATATATGTACATATATACGGCCGGCCCATATTAGGAAATATATATATATATTGTAATTTTGATTATTTTGTATATTTACTTCCTTTTCTTATAAAACAAACCTATTTTAAAGGGATAAGTATGAACAAATTTTAGCAAGTCTTTAGTTGTACTAATCCAAAATGAGAAAAAAATATATAGTTGCCCACACCCTCCTCCTTCATAAGGACGGCCCTTAGGGTTAGAAAATTACCAGAAAATCGTTTATCTTTAAAGCTAAATTATTTAGGAAAGAAGTGAAAAAGTTTAAGACAACAATTGGTAAATCTTCTAATCAAATAAAAGATTTTGATATCCCCCTCCTCTCCATCCTTTATAACCGGACCCCCTCTCCCCCATCATTCCTTCATCATCCTCTAAAAATTTTTCCTCCCATAATTTTGGGTATTCATATGCCATATAAGTTGCAAGAAAAAGAAGGAGTAGGTGGTTTCCGGTATTTATTCAAGCTTGGGTTCTTCAATGTGGTTTAAATTCTTTGATCCTCGGTGTTTATTTCGTGTTCTTGTCTCCATCTCCAATCTGTAAGTAATCCATGTCTCTTTTGAATTCATTCTTGGTATTTCCATGATTACACATAAGTTTTATACATAAAATCATAAAGTGTAAAAAGAAGAAATCATGTAGCTATAAATTTGTAAATTATGTAATCTGATAAATATGGATTAATTACATTTTTAAACCCTAAGATGATCATAAAATGGTTATTAATAAAAACTACAAGATTAGAAACCCTAGGATTTAGTTTTGATAGGTGTTAATTAGGGTTTTCATGGTTAATAATTCTGGGCAGAATTTTAGGTCATGTTCAACGGGGTATATCTTAATGATAAAAATTGAAATTTTATAACATGAATTCTTGATCCTAAATTTAAATTCAAAGAGTCTTGTTCTGAAAAACCGGTCCTCGTGTTTAATTTGGCGGTCGGAAGGTCGATTTTTAGTTTTTATAAGATTAAGTGTCGAATCTGGAATTTCTATCCGAAAAATTCAGTTGTAGTGTTTGATTTTTAATTCGAAAACCGTAAGGAGTTAGCTTCTAAAATTTTATTTGGTAAATCTTCATGATATGTGCTACATCCATGATTTTTTTTTAGAATTTTCTGAGTTGTTTAAGTGAGGTTTTTACGCGTCAACTTTTCAAAGGTTCTGCCAGGTCAAGTTTCGAGTCAGTTTTGGGTAAAAGTGGTCAAGAGAGATACTTAAACGATGAAATAAATTAAACCCAATAATCATGGGTGTCCTAGACACTAACATGATGGAAACTCTGTGATTTTTTGTAGAATTTTTGGAGGTCGTTTAATGGGTCTTTAACATCGGGAAACTTGCTTAAAATGTTGGTAGATTTTGGAAATTTGGAAAACTCTAATTTAGTTACCTTAAGTGTTTTAAATGATAAGATTAAGTAATAAACTTATGAAATAAGATAGATAATAATATTTAAATCATGAATCCTTGTAGATTCGGTGAAGGTGTTGTATCTCTTAGCTTTGAATGTTCAATTTCCTCTTCCGAATAGCTTATTCGTTAAGGTACAGATATTCCGTCCTTTTAGTAAGGACATCTCATGTCTTGATTCTCATTTGTTTTTAGCTACATTTGGTTCATTTTGATATTCCAAAAATCCGATTTGCAATTCGTGACTCATGACGCATTGATATTCGTTGAAATTAATTCGCATTCATGATTCCTTTACTTTGATTAAATATGATAATTAATCCTTATCTGTTTGAATTTTTTGGTAACTTGGTTCAGTTTGCTTAATCTTTGCCCGAGCTATGTTGAACTAATTCCATGGATGTAACCATGACCCTGTCATTTATAACGCCAATGGCGTGACACTATCTGTGGTGTGAGATTAGTCCCACGGCGTTCCCTTTGTATGTCACTTATTATATTTGAGATTATATAAGATTCGTTAGAACACCGCCATAGGTGCTTGTGTATATGGATATATCTTTGTTTGGCAGGACAGCTATGGATCACCTCAGGTACATTGTTTCTGTTAGTTCAGGTGAATAGTTGGTGTGTGCAATACAACCCCATTTCACATTTGTAGGTACATCTGGAGGCTGCAGCCTCCATGTATACTTTTATATGAAAGAATATGATACGATGTATGGTTGGAATTATGTATCTAAGGCGTGTTGGCATCTTAGACTTTTTTACTAGCTCTGGGCACTCCATTGTTATCCTAAATTTTCTTGATCATCCTTTATTAATTCGTATGACATTTGTTTAGCAATTTCGCAGGATCCTTTGTTTCAAACCATCTTTTATATCTTTATAATTATTATATAGACTCACTGAGCTTAAGGCTCAGCCGCATTTTTCTTTCCCCACGAGGCAGGTACTAAAGCCGGAAGCTGGATGAATGATGTTTACAGTATGATCCTTTTAGAGGACCCAACCCTTGATAAGAATCCTTTTTGATTTGGAATTTGTGTTTTAAGACCTTTCCTTTTGAAGATTTCTTTCATTTGACTTATTTGGAATTTAATACTGTTGGAAGTCATTTTATTTTATGACTTGGTATTTTGATTAATAAAGTCTTCCGCTTGCGTTTATATGTTCTGATATGACACCGTAACGTGACTCATGGTCTCTTTATCGGAGCGGGGTGTTACATCTAGACTATGAGATGTATTCTTGACTTGTCTTGGCACAAGTCCATACAAGTTGTCGGAGAACATTGTGACACTTTGTTTCAATGCATTTAGATTTCTCTATATTGACTCCTTGTGTTATGATGATTAAAACTCCGTGACGCCTCGTGTTTTCGCCTTATTCGAGGTGTGACAGATTGGTATTCAGAGCCAAGGTTACAGAGAATTAGGTGGTTTGGCCTAGACTATAACCTAATAACCTTCATATATTTTGCATAATTGGATCTTCGTGTGTGGTTTTCGCTTATATTCGTCAATGCGTGTAATTATCATCTATCGTATTAGATAAGTCAATCACTAGGCTGTGTGAGCCTGATACTGAGTACAACTAGGAAAGGATACATATATAAGTATGGTGGCCAACGTAATTATAGATGCATCATGACCCACACGGACTTGGTGATCCTGCTCACTAAAATTGGTGTTGACACCTTAGGGCCGTAATTCGATCTATAGTATATTAGGACTGTCTATATGCGAGATCTCCCTCCTACCTAATGTTACCTACATCCTCCCTTGTATAGATAATGCCGCCAAGAATGATGACACAAAGTGTAGGCCGATCAACTGCTGCACCACGAGGTGGAAGGACTGGTGGACAGATTGGTAGAGGATGTGGAAGAACTGGAGAACCAACGGGCAGAGTTGGTGGTCAAACTGGTGATCAAGATGGTCAAGTAGGTGACCGAGGTAACAGAGCGAATGGAGGCATTGACAAAGTCCCTGGCTTATCCACAGTCATCGCTCAGCAATTGCAAAACCTGCTTCCTACTATCATTGCTCAAGTAGGTAGTCAAGCTAGCGACATCCAGGGTGATGTTAGGTATGTTAGGAATGTTAATGTGAATAACGGTCGAGGTGGTTGTTCATACAAGGAGTTTATAGCAGGGTGGTGCGATAGTTTACACTCGCTGGATTGAGAAAATGGAATCATTTCATGATATGAGTGGGTGTGGAGATAACCAAAAGGTCAAGTACACTGCCAATTCATTTATCAATAAGGCACTGACATGGTGTAACTCCCAGGTCCAGACTAGAGGTCGGGAATCCGCAGTTGGCATGACCTGGGAAGACTTTAAGACTTTAACGAGAGAAGAGTTATGTCCAAACAATGAGATGCAAAAGCTGGAAACCAAGTTTTGGTGTCACGCCATGGTCAGGGATGACCATGCTGCGTACACTGATTGATTCCATGAGCTTGCTAGGTTAGTCCCACATTTTAGTTACCCTTGAGAACAAAAGGATTGAAAGGTACATCTATGGCCTTACTCCACAGATCCGTGTGATGGTGGCAGCAACGGAGCCAACAACAATTCAGAGTGATGTACTAAAAGCTGAAATGCTAACCGATGAGGCAATTAGGAATGGATCCTTGAAAACGAATACTGAGAAAAGATGAAACAGTGGAGAGTCAATTAGGGATGAAAATTCTAGGGATGATAACAAGATATCTAGGACTGGTAGGAAGTTTGCCACAACCACAAACCCTACTAGGAGAGAGTATACGGGTGCTTCACTGATGAGGTGTCATTTTATACACTTTTTTGGGGTCAG